>VMDR010000873.1:0-167728 GCA_007922815.1 Macrotus californicus | reverse complement strand
GATAGCTTTGCTGGATAGAGTCATCTTGGATGTAGGTCCTTGTCTTTCATGACTTGGAATACTTCTTTCCAGCCCCTTCTTGCCTGCAAGGTTTCTTTTGAGAAATCAGCTGACAGTCTGATGGGCACTCCTTTGTAGGTTACAGTCTCCTTTTCTCTTGCTGCTTTTAAGATTCTCTCTTTATCTTTCATCTTGGCTAATGTAATTATGATATGCCTTGGTGTGTTCCTCCTTTGGTCCAACTTCTTTGGGACTCTCTGAGCTTCCTGGACTCCCTGGAAGTCTATTTTTTTGGCCAAATTAGGGAAGTTCTCCTTCATTATTTGTTCAAATAAGTTTTCAATTTCTTGGTCTTCCTCTTCTCCTTCTGGCACCCCTATGATTCGGATATTGGAACATTTAAAGACATCCTGGAGGTTCCTAAGCCTCTCTTCATTTTTTTGAATTCTTATTTCTTCATTGTGTTGTGCTTTAATGTTTTTTTCTTCCTTCTGGTCCACACCATTGATTTGAGTCCCGGATTTTTCCCATCACTGTTGGTTCCCTGCACATTTTCCTTCATTTCACTTAGCGTAGCTTTCATTTGTTCATTTAATTTGTGGCCAAATTCAACCAAGTCTGTGAGCATCCTGATTACCAGTGTTTTGAACTGTGCATCTGATAGGTTGGCTATCTCTTTGTCACTTAGTTGTATTTTTTCTGGAGCTTTGATCTATTCTTTCATTTGGGCCATTTTTGTTGTCTTGGCGCACCTGTTACATAGTAAGGAGTGGAGCCTTAGGTGTTCCCCAGGGCAGGGCAGCCACATCCTGTGTTGTGACGCTGTTTGTGGGGGAGGGGTCCGAGAGGGAACAATGGCGCTTGCTCCGCTCTCTGCCAGTTTCCAGTGACTTTCCACACCACCCACAGGCCAATTGGGCCCCTCTGGAGCTTATTCTGGTGCTGATTCCTGGGTGGGTGATTTTGTGTACGTTCTAGGACCCTGTGGGTCTCTCCAATGAACTCTCCTGTGAGTCTGGGAGTTTCTCCCGCTGCTGCCGCCTCATCCCCCACAGGAGTTTTCAATCAGAGGCTTTGAGGCTTTATTTCCCTGTGCTGGAACTCTGGGTTGTGGGGTCTGTCTCGCTCCCCAGTTTTTCCTCCCAGTTTATCCGCACGAGTATGTGGGATGGCCCAATCCGCAGCTGCCACCTCGCCTGGCCAGCCGCGCCTTTCCCCAGTCCGCCAGCCACTGCCCCACTGAACGAGTCCTCTCTGCCCAGTTCCCCGGCTCCCTGGCTCTGCCCCTCCTACTGGTCTGGATGAATATTCTTCTTTAATTCCTTGGTTGCCGGACTTCCATACATTTTGGTTTTCTGGCAGCTCTAGTTGTTTTTTGTTTTTAAAATTTGTTGTTGTCCTTCTTTTGGTTGTGCGAGGAGGCACAGTGTGTCTACCTATGCCTCCATCTTGGCCGGAAGCCTCGACCTCAGTTTCTTCACCTGGCATACCACATTCATTTCTCATCATTTAGTCCCCTCCTGAAGACACACTCAGGAGAGAGACATTTTAATCTCTCTTTGGTGTATGACTTCTTGGGTGGCCCAAGGAAAATCCATCAGCCCAGGCTAAAGACCCTTCAATTTCCTCATTCAAGATGAGGAGAGCAAACACATGGGACAGCAAAGATCTAGGCCCACCAAGGTCTCCAGAGGCCAGGACAAAGCAGGAAAGATGCAGAGAGCCAAACGTCAAGGTCACTGTCTTTCTGGCTTGCTATTTGTGGTAAGTTACAGAAACAGACTGTAACAGAGACAACGCATCTCTTTCTGCCCGGGTTTTTTTTTTTTTTAATGTGTAAGCTATGAGTTATCCATAGAAGTTGAGTATTACCTCAATCAATCAATCAGTGAGGACAACTAAAAATAAACAAGAGTCTCCCATGTCCCCATCCATAATGTGGACACAATAATAGCATCCACCTCATAGTGCTGTGGTGACTAGATGGGGTCACATGGAGGAACTAATAAGCACAGCGGCTGGCCCGTTAGTAAGGCCCACATAATAGCAACAATTACAATCACTCATTGTTTCTTTAGCCTCTCATTGCACCCATTTTCCTTTTGGTCTTTCATCAGTGCTATTACAGAATCAAATTTTTCAAGTAACTGAGAGTCCTTATGCACTTTCTTTCCATTCTAAATCCCTATTACTTCAAATTCATTTTTCTGCACTAAATTTGGGAAAGGGGGCCGAGTGTGGAAAGTCCCATAGAAGAGACTAGAAACTGGAAGTTATAAAATCCCAAGCCGTGACATCAGGATGCGGCCTTGATGTTTACACAGAGGAGGGCTCTTCCAGTAACCGAGGCCTCCCGGTCATCAACAGTAGAGACCAAAGGAGGTAAAGTTGTAGAAGTCTTTCCACCAGCACTTATTTTTGTCCTAGTTAGGATTTGCAGTTGGGCTTCAGAGACGGGTGCAGCCAGGGAAATATTCCGAGCATCATTTAGCTCACCCCAAAGGCAGTTTGGGGCTTTGTCTGAGAATAGGCTGGCATGAGAAGGGAGGGTCATGCCTGAACTTAAACAAAAAGGTTGGGGATTTTTAAGGATGAAACTGTGCACCTCCTGATTCTATGGTTTCCTCGAGGACCCCCCACTATGGGGAATGCTGGTTTCATCCTTTCTAGGAACTGCACACAAAGAGGAAGATTTGCCTGTTCAGGCTCCTTATCCTCCTCTGCCACTTCCTAGTCACTGTCTTGCGTCTTGATCATCTCTCACTGCCATCGGAGATCACCACCGGGGAGGGATTCCACTGTCTTTCCTCTGTCGACTAGAAGTATTTTAGCCTTGGTCCCATTGTCTTCTTCTTCATCCTGTCTTCAGCACCCACTGACGCACCTTCCAACTTCCTGGCCTCCCAGCAAGCGACCTGACCTCCCCAATGCTGACACCCTCCACCTAGTGGTTGAGTATTGGGTGGCCTGTGTCTAACATGAGAGAGAAATAAACCTTTGATTTTTGGGTCTCTGTTAACATAAACTGAACCTTCTCCCCAAATCATGCAAATCACAGTGTTTTGGGCAGTAAGACCCTGGGAGGAAAAATGGCTGTGAATTGACGTTGGCAGGCAGGTCAAGAAGAGGGCTACACAGGACTTCAGTGCCCCCAAGCTTGGTGTGAAAGTCATCACACCTAGAGGAACAGATGGATAGGAAAGGGGTCCATCTCGGTCGCGACTGACGTGGACATTACCATTAAGGGCAGGTGTGTCTGCCTTTAATGTTAGCACTTTGTGAGTCTCATAGTTCTCAGATATTGCCCTGGCTAAGGTGAATGGGAGACCCCAGAAGTGACTGAGACTCAGTGGAACAGAAGCTCAAGCTTGGGGTTAAGTTGAATTACAAAGAATTGATTAAAGATAGTTCTCGTACAGCTAAGCTTTGGACTTAGCAGACAGGGCTTGGTGATGACATTCTCTTCCCCCTCACTCTTCACTGTCCCTCTGTGACCACAGCTGCTGTCTCCATTCATGTGAGTCCTCTATTGTCCCCCTTCCAGCCCTTTCTTCTGCATCCTCCTGTATCCTCAGATCCTGGAGATACAAGACTTTTCATCTCAAAGGGACCTTCATTTTACAAATGAAGAACCTGAGGACTGAGAGAGTCTGGAACTTGAAAATGGGACAGAGTCCCAGGCCCCTAGGCTTCCACCAGAGCTGTTGCCGCTCGATCGCACACCTCTATAGCTCCACGGGGTGAGAGGCGTTTCCACCTGGGGCCAACCTGATCATCACCACCAGCTGAGCCAGCTGGGGCCTGGGCATCCTCTGAAGTGTAGATGAATTATGTTCAGAGGATTGCTAAATTGTCTTAGTGCTGGGAAGGTTGCCACATTTACTCAAAGCACATTATTGCCTTGGGCAGTGGAAGCTTCCCATGTGCCTTTGATGTGCATCTCACCCTTGGGGAAGTGATATTAGTGGACTGCTGTCCAATCATTAGGTCTCAATATTCCCTCAGTGAATTGTTGTGGCACATATTTCAATAAGGTGGTGTCCTCTGTTTCTATCTGTGCTGCCTGGGTGTTTGCCGACGCTCCCCGAAATTCCACCTCCCCGTGGCACCCTTTTGGAGCCTTTTTATGTCCACTGCTGCAGTGTTCCTGTTCCTCTGTTTGTGTGTGCCCAGCTCCTTCCCAAACACTGGGAGCATCTGCTGGGTTCTAGAAATGTGCCTGGAGGACCAAAGCCAGGGGGATTATTCACCTGCTGTGGGATCACGAGAAGGTGTCTTGGTTGAAACCAGGGAGCTATTTGAGTGCCAGAGGCTTCGCTGCAGCTGGTGGCTCTGGCATGCAGCCTGTCAAAGGCCCTCCTGGAACCACACCCAACCATGACTTTTTGGTATTCGTTGTCTCTGGTTTATTTTGAGCAACAGGATTTTAATGCCAGGAAATTCCCATGTTTCCTTTAATGATGAATATTTAAGTTTACTGGATAAAAAATACGATTTTATTTTATGTCATTTATTTTCTCCCTATAGAAGAGCAGTAAGAAAACAGGTTTCTGTGTATTTTGCTTTTTAAAGGGGAACTCTGTCGAGGGTTTCAGTTGAGATGTAACTCAACTTGACCCTAAGGGCCACAAAAACTACAAAGCTCCTGTGTCACTTATATTTGCAAAGAGTCCCCTGAGTCTCTCAGACACTGACTACGTGCTGAAGGCAAAGAAAGAAGCACCAGCATACCCTCGCTGCTGACTGTGTACCAGGTGCCGCGCGAAGCCCATGCGCATTAACCAACAGAGTTTCTCCAACGATCCCAGGAAGCAGGTGTTATTATTGGTCTCATTTTAAGGTGAGGAAATGAAGCCCAGAGAGGTTGGGTTACTTGCCCAAGGTCACACAGTATTAAGTGGCAGGTCTGGGACTTACAGGGAGGCTGGGGTTGATTTAAGAAGAAAAGGAATTCCTTCCAAACATGAAATACAATAAAACGTGTGAAACGTTAGCAAGGGGGACTCCCACAGAAATGACCCCGACTCCCTCCTAGAAGCATCGCAAGTGACCCTTCCTTCTGGCCTGAGGATCTGATGGCAGAGACATCGGAACAGATTTCCAAGTGCAAAGGTGCCAGGAGAAGACAGCCCAGAGAGGTGCCACCTTGTGCCCTGGAGAGAGGTGACGCTGGGCCACGGATGACCACTGACAGAGGACAAAAGAGAGCTAGAGAAAGCCCTGAGACCCTGGTGCCAGAAATGAAAAGGTGACGGATGGAGGAGCATGGCACGTTTTCAAGGGATGCAAGTGCCCGAAGCTTTCCTGTGCTGAAGGGTGGGCGGCTGCAGGCTTCAGGGACCAGCCAGGGAAGCGTGGGGAGTGTAGGCTTGCCCCAATGTAATAATGAAGAAGGTGCAGGTGCCACCCTGACGGAGAAGAACTCCCAGGGAAAGTTCCAGAGTTGGGACTGGGCACTATCCTTCTGCGTGGAACCCCTCCCCTGTGACTAAGGGACAGCAGGAGTGCTGGGACTGGGTTCGACTCCACCCACGTGCCCCTAGTGAGCACATTTCCTCATCTCCATAATGGGAGTAACGCAGTCCCAGCCTGATTGGGTATCGTGACGATTCATGAGATGTGCTTGGCATGGGTCTTGGCACACAGCAACATATTCTTAAACCAAATCACCACAGCGTTCTTAGAATTTTCCAGAAGAAAATTATGTTTACGCACACACACACACACACAACACACACACAAGATCTTCAGTGGGGAAATTGTTAATATTTCATGAGGTTGTGGTTAAGCCAAGAACTGAATTCTCAGCCAAGGAAATCAAATTTAAAAACCCCATGGGGAGTCGACTCCGAGGCACTGACAAGCCTCTGTAATGCCCTCTCTGAACCGGTCTGTGCAGCGACACCGGAGCCTTTTACTTTAAGTGCTTTTCATCAGCTATTTTGAGCCTTTGCTCGCAGCATGGCATGTGTACCCTTGGTGTCATCAGCGGTCCCTTTTGTTGACAGGACTCAATTGGGAGCAATCAACTGTTGATGCTCCTGCCCAGAAGGAGCAGCTTGGGAGGAGGGAGGCAGTCAAAGTGGGGTTTAAAAAATGCACGGGGCGGGGGCAGGGCTTTGTTGGGGAGAGAAAGCTGTTTGCTCCCCCATGATTTCAGCTTCTCTATTCTGCACTTTGGTTTTGCACAGCTTCATAGCTAATAAAAGTGCAATGGCTGGAAATGCCTCTTACTAACTGTGATTATCTCCACTTTACAGATGGGAAACTAAGGTCTGTAATTGTGGGCAGTTGTCACCCACCCCACCATTCTTCTCACATTGTTTCTGTAAGTGCTGACTCTGACTAATACGTGGCTTATAGATGAACAGCATGTTTATAAGAACCCTAGGAAGTAACTTCAAAAGATATAGACCTCAACCTTCAGGCATCCCAGCTCTGGGAGATTTGCAGAACTTAATCCATGGATCCAGGAAGACGTGAAGCCGGGATGATGCAAAGCCGGGATGACTATATCAGGATGATGCACACCGAACCATCATTTGTCTGATCAGAATGGACTGTGCTCGTCTGCACACAGAGAAGTTTGCAACCGCCTCCCTTGATCTCTTTGTTCTGTTCCCCTCTCCCTCCTTATGAAAACCTCCATCTGCACTGAGATGTGAAGATGGGCTTTGTGACATGAGTATCCCGTCTTCTACATGGTCAGCATCTGCAGATAAACCACGTTCCTTTACAGAGCTGCAGGGAGCTGGACCTGCTTTTGGTTACAGGTCCAGGAAGGTAAACCACCTTTCCCGGGATGGCTACAGGCAGCTAGAGGCACTGTCAGACTCAGAATTCACTTCGGAATGTTGTCCATAGATGAGGGCTAGCACAGCCCTAATCCCCCTGGCTTGGGGGCCTAAAGTAAACAGCTAGGCTGAAGCCTACTCTGAAACTGGTGCCAAATAGCCCAGCACCCACCTATCCTCAAGTTCCAGAGACACTGAGGGGTGAAGTTGTCCCAATGGGAACACAAACAAACATCAGATGCTTACTTGAAATGATTTGGTGCTTCAGTTGGGGGTTTGATGATGTGCTGTATTCTACATTCATGAAAGAGAGCTTGGGGCCTCATCTGGCTGTCATAGCCTCCCAGGGCTGGAGGAGGCAATTGCTGGGTCTCCTGGGGTGTAAAAGTAAACAGGGGGTGTGTCTTCTTTGCCAAGTACCTCACTTAATTACACCAATAAGAACTTGAAAGAAAGCCTTGGCACAGAGAATGGCTAAAGCTGATTGAGTCTAAATACAGAAACTAGGTCTCCAGCAGCTCGTTCCCTTTAGCATCCCCAGCATCCCAGTAACTGTGCACGTCCTTGCATATTGAGAGCTGTTGCCATAATTAGTTACCCAAAGAGTTTTTAATGTAGGAATTCAAGTGTTAACCAGGGTATGGCAGATTTGACTATAATTTCACTTGGTTCTTACTACCTGGTCCCAGAGAAATAAAAGAGGTTGGCACAAGGGCTTGTATTTATTATTATCATATTTATTTTTGACCTATTTATTATTGTTATTGAGATGTCAGCAAAAGGTATTATGTAAAACTTCCAAGGAAATATCTTACAGTGTTGACTCAGCTGATAGGGTTGTCTTTTGTCTTTCTCCTCCCATCACCACCACTTTTTTTCCACCTGGAATGTGGATATAATCGATGGAGCTCCAGCAGCCTTCTTGGGCCAAGAGACCTCAAAGAAAGAAGCTTGCAAAATGGATAAGAAAGACTTCTGAAGATCTTTATTGAGCTAGTAGCCAGAACCTTCATGTTTTTGGACTCTCACTTTAATCACTCCCAGGACTGAGCGAGCATTGCCTGAGATTAATGGCTGATTCTCACGCAAGGTCTCCCCATCAAGACCCCTCTTCAAACTCTAACCAAAGCTCCTTCTCACAAATCCCCACTTTTGACTTTCAGTGACAGTTGGGTGTGTGTGTGTGTCTTGTTTGGCTAAAAACCAAGTCCTCCCGACGACTCAAGGACCTGTAGTTGGGCAATGTCCAGGGCAGTGGTTTCTAGGATGTTCCCTGAGTCTCACATGAGGCAGTCCTAATTGTGCAAGTCGCCATGAGTCTGCAGTCCTTTCCTTCTGTTTACTTCTTAGAAACCTCTTACACAGAGGGCTGGCCTGGGGAAGACTTCATGCTTGAGAGAGGCAGCCAGATTCCTTGGGGACTGTTTTAATTTGGGTTCCCTCTCAAGAGATGCAGAGACAAGGATTTGAGTGAAGAAGTTTGTTTAGCTGATGATCTCAGGAGTGGATGGGTGGGGAAGGAAAATGGGGAGAGAGGGCAGCCAATAGTGGGTGAGTTACTGGGCCACTTAGCACCACTGGGCCACTGAGCTCAACCCTGCTGGGGAAGCTCTAAAAGCCAGTTAGACATGTGCTCAAGTTACCCCAACAGAGGGAGTTGTGGCATTTAACTCCTGGTAGGGAGTGCTGAGCCACCAAGGAGAGCCTGGCTAGCACAGCGCCATCACTGGCTACAAATCACCACTCAAGCAAGCACACTGCTCTGATTGCTAATACCACTGCCTCTGCCAGGGTTGACCAGCTGTCCGCCAGGTGACATGCTCACAGGGAGGGGGTTGTTGAGACTGTACCTGATGTTTCTGAACACATTTGGCTGGTGGCTCATCAGAGTCTTGACCAATAGCCACTTGAGCAACTCGGTTGTGGAGTCCCTGGCTGGCCACCAAGCTGACAACACTTTTCTGTGGAGGCCAAACCTCTTTGAAGATGCAAGTTCTGGGCTCCATCCTCCACTCTAAGGTGAACTTAGAGAATATGAGGCCCAGAAAGATAAATGACCTGCATGTCAGCCTTTGCTAGCTCCCCCGAACAGTTTTTACCCTTGTTCACTAACAGAACTCCAATATGCCCAGCAGACTGCACCAGCACCCCCAGATTCCTCTGCAGTTATAAGTGGCTTTGTGCTACATTTCTAGCCAATGAGGCATAAATGGAGGGTCTCTGAGGAACTCTCTCTTTTCTGCAATACTCTGACCGAAGTACTGTTGGGCAGAGGTGGCAGACTGGGGCGGTTACACTTGATTATCTGGAGCCAGGCTCCTGGGTTCCATACTCAGCCCCGCCATTTGCCAGTCCTGTGACTTTGACTCCATAGTGACTTGTCCTGTCTGGGTTTCCGTGCTTTTGTGATAAAATTGTTCCTTCCTCATAGGTTTTTTTGGGGGTTAAATGAGTTAATATTAGGTATATGCAGAGCCCTTGGAACAGCACCTGACAAACAGGAAGGTTGTGAGGATATTGGCCATTGTTACATGTTTCTGGAGGTGAAGCAACCCTTTTGCAACCATGAGGCCATGCACATGCACACACAAACACAAGAAAGGAAATAGCAGAAAGGCAGAAGCTGGCTGTGTCACGCCATGTCCAACGACATTGAGACCACCATGCTGGAAGGGCCATGCTGGGTGCTCCACCCCACAGCCCAGATGAGCTCCTGGGTGGCAGTACACATTGAGTGGCAGCTATAAAATCAGGCCATCTTGAACGTCTAACCCAAAATCTGACCGCAACCACATGAGACACTCCCCATAACACCTGCCCAGTGACCCCGTCCTATATTCCTGAAGCAAAGACTCGTGAGCAGAACAATATGGTTGCTTTAGCCATAAGTTTTGGGAGATTTTCTATGTTGCAAGAATAAGTAGAACAGAAGGAGTACCCCATACCATTAGTATGTTATTGATGAAAATATTTTGCCCTCACTGAGAATATTCCATTACCCCAGGCTGGTGATAATTACATTGTTATCATCAAGAAACACCGAGTACTGAATTCTCACTTATATCTTTTCCCAAGCTAAGACACGGTGTATTTCATCTGCCATTCAAGGGAAATACCCATGACTGCATTTGTTTCTTCTGAATGTTCTTGGGAACTCTGGGTGGCTTGTGCAATGTTAAAGTCCAAACCTCAGCTCGGATTCCAGCCAAGGTAAGGGAAGTCCCAAGGATCCATCTGATATGCCAGATTCCCTTCCCGATAGGTTGAGCTGCTGACACAGGCCATGAATCTCACAGAACCCAAAGTGCCACACCCGTTCAGACAGGCCAGTGGGAATTCAGACACTGTGTCCCATTAAACTGCATAATGATGAACTTGAAATATTCTTGTGTTGGGTTCTTCCCAAGGTGTCTTGAGCTAATTAACATACAACAGCTAATTTGGCATCCTAGGGTCTCTGTGTTATTTAAAAACTGCTACCCCATCCATCAAAGAGGAGAACAGGAGAAGGCAGACCCCTCTCCATCCAGCCCATTTTTAAAGGGCTGGCCATACTGCTTCACAGAATAAGGGGAAAGGGCAGGAGGCCCCTGGTGCAGAAACTCTGGGTAGGATTGGGGGCTAACCCTGGGACCTGGGCTCTGGAGGTCTGCCGACTTCGCTGTTTCATGGAAGCTGTCAAATAGAACTCAGCAAGTTCAGAAAAAGTGAAACCCAGGTTCTGCAAGAAGCACCTGTACAGATGCTCAAAGAATCAGCACAGGAATGTGCTCCAGGTGCAGCCTCAGCTGCCCCTTCAACAAAATGGGGTGAGTGACAGTACTCCCTAGGGTTGCTGTGAAAATATGATAGGATAAAAACGCAGGGGCTGGGCACAGCCTTGGCATGTAGGGAACATTGAACCTGCAGTGCTCTGTCGTTTTGGTGTGAGCCTGGCATCCCTTGGTGAAAGCCTCCACCAGCTCCTGGCTCATTCCTTCCAACTCGCAAACTTGAAGGAGTCAAGTTCTGGCTCTTAGACTCTGTTCAACCTCTTCGGGCCTCCCACGTGAGCAATGGAGATCTTCTGCCGCTGCCTTATGGGGACCGATTGAGGTGATGTGGAAAAGGGGCCCAGAACTGGAATTTGGCACAGGATCCTGCTCCTGAGTTTGACTGTCAAGCTCTCAGGAGCCTGGAGGACATGCACACTTGCCCTGGCATCACCTCACTGAATTCTCTGGATCTGGGTCTCAGGGTTTAGGGAGCGGTAACTGAGGCCGGATATGCCCCTTTCCCCTCCCCCTTCCCCATGCCAGCCAGGACCCACAAGGCCTGCAGCATCTGCTTTCAGCTGGATTGCTCTCTGACCCATCACCTCCCTCCTCCCCCTTCTTCTTCAGACCTAGTGTGCAGTACCCCTCTTCTGCTCCCTTCTCTCCCCCTGCTCCCTTCTGCCCTTCCCCACCCACTTAGCCTCACACACTTTTAGTCCTTTGCAGCTTCTGGGGCATCTTCCCGGAGCCCTAGACCTCTGTGCCCTGTGCTCACAGCTTTCACTGCAGCTGCAACAACCACCATGCCCCCACCTGCCCCAGAGGAAACCCGACAGGCACTTAGGCTCCCATGACCCTTCTGGGGTGTATTGGTCCCCCTACTCAGCTGGCCTTGTGCAGGGATGTGGATGCTATGGGGCAGGCCCGAGCCTGCTCGCCAATGAGGGACCTGGAGCAAGTGATGACCTCATGGTACTGCCTGGCACCATGAGGACTGGAACAGAGAAGGGACACAAAGACCCTAGGAGCTTCACTGGTAGTAGCTGCTGTTATTATCATGACCACTGGTTTATCCTAAAGCCCATGCGTGGTGCAGGACGGCTGGGAACAACGTAGTCCCTCAGCTGTAACAGGACCATGAAGCCCTACTGGATTCACAGCTAGTCTCTCCAAGGCTCCAAAACTTCCCCCTCAGGCTGTGTAGACGGAGATCTGTCCCATGTCTGCTAACTCATGTCAGGCCCCTGCTGCAAGCTCCTCTACCCATTCTGGATGTGGAACCCCGGGAGCTCAGTGGGGCCGGAGCTCACATGACTGAGGGGCATGTGAAGACATGCAATGGAAATGTAGATCCATGGTTCACTCCAGGGGTGGTTCCTATCCCATGGGTGTGGGCTCGGGGTCCTGGACTCTGTATTTATTAAGCATCAGGGTGATTTGTGTGATTCACTGGTTTGGATGCCAGAGCTGGCCCACGGTGTCAAGGCCTGCTCACCTGTTACTGGTGAGCTCAACAGGTTGATCTGAGGTGGGAGGGGTGGGGAGAGGCCCCGCGGTTACTGACAGGGAGCTCAGGCCTTAACCCTTCTCCCAGCTTCAAGCCCCTTGCCTGTAAGAGGAACCTGGGACTCTGCCACCCCCTTGTTGGGTTTGGGGTGCGGAGACCGGCTGAGAGGTCCGGCTCAGTCCGCGGAGCGCCCAGCCCTGAGCGCTGCTATGCAGTGGCCGTCGTTTGTCGTTTCTGTCATCAGCCTCGCAGGCTCGCGGGGTTGGGGAGAGGGGTTCCTGGCAGCTTAGGAGGACCCCTGCCACACAGAGCTGGGGGGCGAACTGGGGTCGCAGCACCGCCCCCCCCCCTCCCCGCCACGGCAGCGCGGGGTAGGGATCGTGCCTTCCGAAGGATTTGGGAGCCAAGATCCGGACGGGGGAGGCTAGGAGGACGCTGGAGCTACAAGCGCCAGCGCGTTTGGAAGCACCTTTGTCCAGGGAGCTGCTTCCCGACTGCCGCCTCCGTCCCGGCTCAGCCTTCGGGTCCCGGCTCTCATTTTCCCCCCTCTTTCCCCCTAGACATCTCTGCCTTCTGCCCTCCCCCCATTCCCTCCTGCCCTGCCGCCCAGGTGCTCCCAGCTCCTCAGCTCTGGAACTCTCCAGCCGGGCTCCCCTCCACGGGCGATGCCCTACTTGGGTGTTCCCGCAATTCTCCTCGCCCCTCTCCAACGTCCCTCGCGTCTTCTCCCTCCTCGGGCGCCCCTCCAGGCACCACTGCACGTCTCAGTCTTGGGATCCCGGGATCACTCGGTTCTCTGAGCCCCTCTCCGCTCCCCGTCCTTGTCTCAAAGCCGGCCCAAACCGCCGCGACTCAAGGCGCTCGGACGACCCTCCCCCGTAGATAGAAACTGCTTGGCTCCGGTGGCGACCAGAGTCTGGACAGGCAGGCAGAGGGGAAGGTCGGGGTGCCGGTCCACGCACAGCTCGGCACCATTCTCCCTTAAAGACGTGCCCCCAGCCCTTCCCCTTCACAGGACCGCGGAGGCCCGGGGCCGCCACTGTAGCGACTGCCCCAATTGGACCCACCTCGTGTCCAGCACGATCCTCGCCCACTTCCCTTTCTAAGAAAAAGAGGAACGCGGTAAGGGAGATGGTCAAATTGAACCTTGATCCTGTTCACGATCTGTGCATGTAATAGTAATATTTTATTGCAAAAGTAGAGAGGGGAAATTCCCGAGAAGAAAAAGAGTACAAATTGCAGATAATCCCATTTCTGCTGATGCCATCATTGGAAAGGGAGGAAGATGGAGAAAGAGCATGCTTCGTGGTGGGACTTTGTGTCTCAGGTTAGAAAGAAAAGAGGCAGCAGCTTATGAAGTGGAGGACCACAGACTGGGGTTGGTGCCCCTGAATATCAACTTGTAACTGGAGACATTTCTCGCCTCTGGTTCTGGGAAGCTCCAGTGAGGAAAGAACGAAAGCGCAGGGCCAGTGTCAGCACTAACCATGGTCAATGAGGGAATCTGCTCCGCTGCAGATGTGGGTCCCCGGTGCCCCGAAGAGCTCCGGGCTATTATTGGAGCCCCTGATTACAGACCCCAGAGGGTTCAGAGCCCAGCTGGGATGACAGAGCCGGGGTGGTCAGGCTGAACAGAAACGGGACACAAACTCCTGCGTTAAATGTCGTCAGACTGCCCTGGGGCAGCCCCCTGCCGCCTCCAGGTTCTCCACCCAGTCAGAGAGGACCACAGCCGGAGAGAGAACAGTGAGCGTGCCCCGCTTCGTACAGAAATGGCAGTTCCGACGTGCTCTCTCCGTGGGAAGGAGTCCCCGGCTCCCAACTGTGATTTTTCTCTGGGCCCACGCAGGACCTTCACTCTAAGTCATTTCTCTCTGTGGCGCTTGGAACTGGGGCAGCAAACGTTCACCGTTTTTGTTAGGACGGGACAAAAGAGTAGTATTGCAAACATGATTTTTAAAGTCAGATAAACAAGGATGGCTCACCAAGGGTGAGGAGGAATGACGGGCAACTTGGGACAATACAGACCCTCTCTGGTGCATTTCCAGTCGGTCTCCGTGGCTGCAAAGAGCTGGCGATGTCCCCACCTCAAGGATGGTTGTGAAATGGAGTGAGTTCATGTGAGCGCGTGCAGGACACTGCCTGGCTCTCAGTGGGTGTTAAGTGTTAGTGCTGTTGTTAGAACATTCGCCATGTGACCCACAATGCACACATAAACTGAAATTCGATCTCCATGCCTCCATGCCTTCATCGCCTTTGGTCCAAGCCTCTGCGGGCCCTAGGATGGCTGATAAGCCTTGGCGGGAAGTGCTGCCCGCTCCCCTGGAATTCGGCCCCCCTGGCTTGGGTCTGCGGTGGTGCCCCAGTCCGATTTGAAAGGGGTAGGCAGTGCGCCCCAGATGTCTGTGTTTTTCCCCCCAGTTTGAGCTGCAAACCAGACAGCTCCATGTCCTGGATGCTTTCCTAGGTCCCTTCCTTCTCCTGGGCGACATCTGTACAGGACACAGGAGCTTAGCCTAGAGAGCTGCATTCACGAAATTGCAGACTTTCGTTGACTTAGCCAAACTGCCTCATCCTGGCTGCCTCCTCAAAGCCAGTGTGTGGCACCTTGAAGTGCAGGGGGACCCACACGTCCACTCTGATTTTCCTGGGAAGGCTGAGCTACACAGAGGCGCTAGCTGCCCGGGGCTCTGCAGCGGCAGGAAGGGAAAGCGGCGGACAGCTGAGAGTTTTAAAGCAGTTATCTACGGCCATGAAAAAACACATTATAGAGAAATATCAAAGGACTGAGGAGACACTGTAGCAACGAAAGAAAGAAAACTTGCAAAGACCGAATATGCACAGCTCGAGCCTGTTTTTATTAGGACAGAGAAAATCGGTAATAATAGCCCTGGCCAAAGCTCTCTGGGTGCCGACCGGATGCTGGGTGCGGCTCCACGTGGTGTGGCTGTAACTTGCCCACAGCACCGCCAGAATGCGAGAAGTAGTTATCTCTTGGTGGTGGTATTTTCATGTTTCTTTTTCTCCTTTTGTGCTGTTGGGTATTTTGCAGATACTCTACAATAAATAGGTATTATTTTTGTGAGCTATTTCTACAAGTTTTCCTTCAGAAACATGAAAAGTCAAGTTTGGCACCTTCTTAAGTGGAGACACTGGTAACAGAAGTGGCTGCCCCTCCTCCCGCAGGACCAGCTGAAGTTCCCTCTGTTACCTCCTAGGACTGGATGGGAGTGGTTTGAGGATTTCCTGTAGTAGCTTAGCAGAGGCCTCTGCGCATGGGGTGATCAATATGTGCAATTGACAATGCTCTTTCATAGGGATGTTTGTTTCACAACCTCCTCAGCCACATCAAAGTCCAGTGGAAGCTTTTCTGTCTCCAGCGGACAGTTTTCCCAACCCCTGGGATGACTTTGCCTCTCAGCACAGTATCTCTTCTAACTGGGGGAGAGGTGGGGGTGTGGGGGTGGGGGCGGGGTTAAGGAAGAGAAGGGCTCAGAGAACAGAGTCCCTCTGGTACCAGGCCCTGACCCAAAGGCACTGCATGCCCCATTTCATCTGACTGGAAACTTCTGGAAAGAGGGTATAGGGTCCCCACACTCTAGATGAGGAGGCCAAGGCTCTGTGAGTCTCAAGCCAGCCCCAAAGCCATTCAGCTGGTGTGGGATGGAGCAGCCCTCCGCCCTTGTCCCTAGTAACTGCTTCCTCCCCTGTCTGTCGTACTGGTAGATGAATTCAGCTCAAAACACCGCTCAATGCCACCAGGAAATTACCCTGTTGTTGTTTTAGCGGAATCGATCGGTCAATTAGTCTCATTAAGGCCAGCAGGCTGATGGCTGTAGCTCAGGCCCGCAGCCAGCACAGGCATGGCGAACCTGTGTCTTAGCAAAACAGAGCCCTGCCTTGAAGGTGGGCTGGGTGGTGAGCCTTGGCTTCAGGATGTTATCATTGCATTAAAAAAAAAAAAAGACCAGCCAAGCCATTTGCTCAACAGTGAAATCGATGTATCAAAGACCCTTCCCCTGTATCCTATAAACTTTTCCTTCTCCAGATTCTGAGGATCTGGGTTTGGGGGACATCTTGTTTTAGCCAAATCAGACATTAGGTAAAAAGCGAAGAATGTTTTGTCATCGGCGTTGTGATGAATGTATGGCGAAGTGTGTATTTTAGGTGAATATGTGACTCCTCTCCATTAAACTCTGTTCAGGCAGGAGCGTTAATCTCTGTGTTATAAATGTGGTCATTGCTATGTTCAGGCTAATAATCCCCTGCGTTGATAGAAATTCAATGCCAGTAAATTTTAAGTGCATCACTAACCTCAGTTAATTAAGTCTTGTGATGAGCATTGGAGCTTGGGCAGGGGGTGGGGGAGGCTGAACAGAAAGAATTATTAAGCAGCTTCCAGGTTTCAGCACCTTGGGTGCTTGTGGGTACTTAGTACAATTCATTCACTCTGTCCATTTGCTCACCTGAGGGACCCAAGGTGCCCAGACAGGTGAATATTGATGTAATAGAGAGACTCGGGGGTCCAGCTGGCAGTTACAATTTTGGGCCAACAACTTAATAGTGAAGCTCTGGCAGCAGGAGCCCTGGGTTCACATCCCAGCTCTACTACTGATGACCTTGAACGAGATTTGTCGGCAGGGCCAGGACCAGGATGAGGAGTGAGGCACTTATCTTGGGCACAACATAGAAGGAGGCACCACAAAACTCAGTGATCGAGATACAGAACATTTTAATGCAATATTTTCAAAAAGCAAAATGAATGCAAAAAGTTCAGGCTAAACAAAATATCAGGATTTTAAATAAAGACAGGATGCGGCCCTGTGCATGCCTCACCCGATCCTGACCTTGCATCCTGGCTTTATTTAAACACTTGATATTTTGCTTCTCATGGATTTACTTTTGTGTTATTTTAGATCTTTCTTCTTGACAACTGAGACTTTCAGAGCCCCCTTCAGCTCTGTGCCTAAGGCGAGTGTCTCCCTCCCTCCTCTTCTTCCCTGCCCAGTGAGTATTCTCAGCCCCCTGAACTTCAGTGTCCTCGGAAACCCCATTGGGAGGGGTCTTCCCAAAGCCGCCTGAGTACAGGGATTCTGAGGGTGCGCAGCCGCAGGGCAAATGTTTGACTCCTAGTCCTCTACCCTCGGCATTGTGCTCACTCGAGTCCGTACAAAGCACCAGAGCCAAGTCCTAAGAAATCCCTGAACCTCAGAACTTACAGTGCAGCTGGGGAGACCAGAATATGCAGAATAAGTAAAATCACCAGATGGGAAGGCGCAAGGCTGTGTGAGTGAGTGACGTGAGCAGTCAGATGGGAGCACCTGCGAGGATGCACCCTGGACCAGCTGGGGTGGCCCAAGAGACTTCTCGGAGCAGAGACTCTGTTTGGGCTTCAGAGAATTTGTTGAGTTGGGGATGGGGAGAGAGAGCACATACCTGAGATAACCGACAAAAGCATTGGCTTTAAGGAAATCTCCATGTGTAGCCACTTACATTGCTAAGGCAAAATGTCAAGTTGAGTTACAAAGTTCTACAGAGAGTTTTGGAAAACTGACATATCCCTCTCTTCAAGGGGAATTCCTTTTCTTTCTGTTGGGTACACACAAATACACACTCATACTCACACACACACATCAGCCAGCACCCTAGGAGCAATCCCAGCCTTTCTGCTTCCTCCCTCCCTCCCTTGCTGCTCACCTCCGAAAGAACCACGAGTCCCACAGCAGAACCTGCTCCCCGCTGAGCATAAGTGGCCCACACTGCCGCCTTCTTAGGCGGACTTGCTGGCAGTCCCATGTCCTTGGCCAGCTCTTTCTAGAGGTTGGTGATGTCTGCTCCTTACCCACAATTGCCAAGGTGCGCCGAGCAGGTGTGTCTGCATGTCACTCAGGTCTCATTTGTGGTGTCAGTAAGTCCTGAATTCTTCCATAGAATTTTTAAATCCTTCCTCAATCCCTCCCGCCCGTGAGCAAGCCCCCTAAATCCAATCAATTAACACAGCCCAGAAAGTCAATCCCTTTGAATGAAAGCTAGATGCTTATACCTAATCACCTATCCCGAGGGGCTGGTTAAACCAACTTGTACGTCTGCAGGAAGGAGCCCTGGGCAGACATGAAAGATCAGGGAGAACTGTATGTGTTGACATGGAAATATGTCCCTGACATACATTGTTAGGTTAAAAAAATCAGGTTCCAAACTAGCAGTCGAGTATGATTCCACTAGCTTTTAAAAGGGCGTGTTGTTCGAATGTTTATACAGGGATGTTTGGCTTGGGGAGGCGGGGGGCCACCGAATGTTGCCTGCGGTGACTTAGGGTGAGAGATTGGGAGGGGGCGTTTTATAAAAAAATGTCTTCTTTATGTTTTTTGTAACAATTAAATTTTCTACATGAGTACCTGTTATCTTTGCAGAAAGAACAACTAAGCTAGTTTCATTTAGCCATTTTGGTGAATGAGGAGTACCCGATTTTCTACGTAAATGCAGACACAGAAAGCAGACTGTGGGACTGGGGAGGGGGCGTGGGGAGAAACCGCTTGGTGGGGATAGGCTTCCCTTGGGGTGATGAAGACAGTTTGCAGCCAAGATAGAGGTGGCGCTTGCACAACAGGGTGAACGGGCCAAGTGCTGCTGAATTGTTCCCTTTAAAGTGTTAACTTTCTGTTTCGTGAATTTGACCTCTATTTCAAAGAAAGTCCCTGATTCCCTCTCACAAAGCAAGCCACCTCACTGAGTTATCTGTCTATCTTCGAGTTATGTATGTAATGCCAGACCTGGTGGGAGAACAGCGACGTGGGCCAGAGGACTGGTTGGCGGAAGGCCTGGGACCCGGTTTCTGACTCGGCATCTGTGCAACCCAGAGGAATGGACTGCGAGGAACTGGGGCTCGGCTAAGTAACCAGCGCCGTTCCCTTCAGTGCAAAAAGCAGAGCGTCCTAAAGCATGAAACATTTTCATGAACGACATCTGATTATTGTCTCCTATACCACGCGTGTCTTGTCTTCCGAACTCCGGGCTCCGGTCCGACATCCACGGAAGCCAGGTCTTCCAGAGCCTTCATTCCAGCGACAGCAATGACAACCAAACTGGAAAAGTATCCTTTCTCTCGGTCTCTCTCTTCTTTCTACCCCTCCGCATGAAATCCAATGTTGGGATGATTTATAAGAAATAAGTATCTTCCGGAGGAAATCACCAATGGAAAATGTAGAACTGGGAGGACCATAAACTAGAGCCGGATATCAAGATCTTGGGCTGGGGGGGCCCCTAGAGCACGCTGTAGGAGTTGTGGAGTCCCGCCCAGCTGGTCACCCGCTCAGCGCCTCGACACATGTGCATCCCACGTTCACCTCCAGAGGACCGTGGTTCACCCTCCTGAGATGCCCGAGAGGCTGACTAAGGCTAGAATGCTCTTCATGCCCACAGGCCCCCACCAGTGCTCGCCCACTCCTCCACCCCTCCAGCCTCTTCTTCACCTCAAGTGTGCAGAGCACACATGCACACGCATGGCAGCTGGCCCATTGCACATGTGCGCACACACGTCCAGACCAGACGGGCACCGTTGTACATCAGCAGGGAACATGAGCAACGCTTCGGCCACACTCAGCATAGGTGATTCATGACCCCGGTCTGTCTGAGCAAACGTGTTGTGAGGGTGGGTAAGATGGGGGCATGAGGGCCCCCGAGGGGGTTGGAAGGTGCTGGAGGAAGGAGGGAGGTGAAATGGCCTAGAAATGGTGTCTTGATTTACCAGGAACTCCATTTACAGCCTATTTGTTGTAGAGCTTCACATGCACATCATTTTCCTTTTCTTTTCTTCCAGAGTCTCTTCTCTCTCCCTCCCTCCCTCCCTCCCTCCCTCTCCCTCTCCCATCTCTCTCTCCTTCAATACCCCCTTCCTCTCTCATCTCCCTCCCTCCCTCCCTCTCCCCCTGAGGAGGTCCAGCTGGAAGGAGACAGCGCTCTGAGTTCAGTTGGTGCAGACAGGGCTAAAGTAAACAGACTGGTCATCGGGCAGGCAGTTAGCAGCCTTTGGACAGATGATCAGCGTTGGGCTGGTGGCGGACCACACACACGAAGCCCCCTCGGACCACACAGGCATCCGACTGCCCGGCCTGCCGATGCCACACGCATACACAGGCCGCCCTCGCCTCCCTGCGCCTTTCTTCTGCGCCAGAAGCAGTTTGGAGACACGTCTAGAAGCACCCGCATGTAGTAGACCCGCAGCTGGTCCTGCTTCTTCCAGGAGCCCAGAGAGAGTGCTTCAAACCAGGTCATGCATGTCTCCCTTGGAGACGGGGCTGGAGGACGCAGAGAGGCAAGGACCTCGGAGTCACATGCTTTGTAGGCACTGGAGGCTGTCATGTCACCCTCAAGACCTCAGTTTCTCCATCTGTGAGCTGAGGTGCTAACAGCAGTTGCTGGTGTGTGGTGTGACGGGTACCTGCCTCCAGGGCCCACTGCTCATCCACACTTTGGACTCTCCTGTTACTATTATTTCCCCTCCAGCAAATGGCCTGCACCCCTCCTGCAGCCTGGGGTGAACTGTGAGGGGCTGCTCTGCACTCAGAAGGCACCCCGAGTGCTGGCCACATTTTAGTAGGCAGCCACCTTCCTGAAACTCTCCTTTCACAGGACCTTCAAACCCAGGGCCTGCCTAGGACATGTGAAGCTGCATCTGAACACCTCATCAAGTGGGGGCCCTCTAAGTCATGCTTGCTTGTAGCTGTCCCCCCAGCATATGCAGAGAGAGCCATCCCTCCTCCACTGAAGCCTTCCCTGCTCCTCCTTTCTACTGTCACAAGGTGGGTGGGAAGCCAGGAGGGTGGATACCCAAGTTTCTGCTGCTCCTCCCTGCTCAGCATCCTCCCTCCAAACACCCCCAGGGTGAAGTCTTGACCCCTCCTCAGTCCATCGCCAGTCTCCAAGAGGGCTCCCAGGTCCCGGACACCTCCCTAATGAGGAGTTAGCCGAATAAAGACCCTGCCCGTGGGCTGCGGCAGGGCGAGTGGTGGATTTGGCTCAGGGCACGCACCTTGGAAGGATCCCACTCCTCAGACTCACCAGGCTTATCCAATAGAGACTTTGCCCCCAGAGTGTTGGAGGGGACGCAGGCTGAGCAGATAAGTCTCCATCCCAGTGACACCCGGACCACAGCTCCGGGTGGGGTGTGTGGCCTCAGGCCGCCCATGGCCCCATCTGCAGGCTTTGCTTGGCTCCCAGCACAGCCGGCGGCTGACCAGGGCCATCTGTCTTCATTACACAGGTTTATTTGGGGAGGTGAGCGATGGGAGGCTGTCATGGCTGAGAGAAGGTTTGATCTATTGGCAGATGTGCTTTGAAGGCCCCCTCAAGTTTGTGCTTTTGCAGATCAGAGCGAGGCAAATGGCGGCCCTGGGCCATCCCGTGTCATGGGGACTTTCAGTCCTGGCTCAGGGACAAGTGCCCCTGGGAGGATTGGGTGCAAGCTGAGCCTCTGAACTTTTCAATGGGGCACATTCAGTTTTCTCCCACTGTCCAGTCCATTTTTAATGAGCACCAACAACGAGGGTCACTGGCCCAGGCTCTGAGGACACAATGGTGACCACTAAGGACAGCCACCTTGTCATCTGGAGGGAGAAGCAGACAAGGAGCAGAGAAGTGCATCAGATTCTCAGAGGGTAGGGAGAAAACAAGGTCAACTAGATAGGAGAAGGGGAGAGCCCAGCCTGGAGCCTGGGTGGGAGACCTCTGGGCCAGTGTCAGAGCAACACCTCCCAGGGGCCTCCTCGGGATTTCGGCATCAGAAACTCTTCGAAGATGCTATCAGTCGAGAATTGGTTACCCTGAATATCCTTCAGGGCCCAGCTCCCTGGCCCTCAGACCTCCCCCCGCTACACCAGCCCTCAGTTTCCTCATCTGGAAACGGCACAGTGAGTACACCCATCACCAAGAGTTCCTTCGGGGGTGGAATGAGGTGGTACATGCAGAGCCCTAGTGAGCGCTGGAGAAGTGGTGGCTGCTGTGACTGTCCCTGCGAGAGAATCTCTACGTTTAATCTGAGGGTGGAGACAAACGGGGGGCAGAGAAGCTCTGCCAGCTGGGGCGGGGAGGAAAGACAGGGTCCTGTCTCTCAGGGTGTCATCTACCACTTCATCTACCACTTTCGCCCCTTCCCTGGGACACTGTTAACTTCTTAGTGAATAATTAACACATGTAAGAGAGGCTTTCCAAAGAGGAGGCACCCTGAAATCACTTTCTTTTTGCTAACACAGGCATCGTGATGGCTGGAGAAGTCACAAGAAAGGGAACAAACCAGTACAAACAGGCTGGTGGGACGACCTAGCGAGAAGAGTGAGGAATTTAGTGGGGTACCTTTAAGAAATGTGAGAGTGCTACTGTTTCTATTCCAGTGCCTTTACCTACAGATGGATCTTGTCTCTATCCCGCGTGAGGCTGTGATCAAGGCAAGTTACCTAATCTCCCTGAACCTCAATGTATTCATCCATGAAACGGGCCTTCTTACCCCCTCACCAGGAGGACTGTGAAGACTGAATTCTAAAAGGCAGAGCTCGGGCCCCGCACATGGTGGGTGAGGACTAAACCTGCCTTCTATTTCTCCTTCCCTTCTCCTTCCCTTCCTTCTCCTATGTCTCACTGCCCCCTCCCCCAGCACTGCCCCCCACTTTTTTTTAGCCACGAAGATGCATGGCAGAGTCACTTAAAAACTGGAGAAACACCAGTGAGGACACTGAAAGCAACCACTGCCAGTTGAGCACTGGAGCTTGTCCCCTTGTCCTGGGGAAGCAGATGAGGGTCAGGACCGGAAGCCTGAACTGCGAGCCCTGAGGACTGCATTCTCCGGGACAGGATTTTGTGTCCCTCTCTCCTCCATGGCTGCCCACAGTGGCACCGGTGCTGGAAGAAGTGCCAGCTCCCCCACAGTGCAGTCCCTGTGTCTTTGGGATCAAGGGGCAGCGCCCCTTGACTTACTCGGTGCCAGGTGCCTTGAAGTTCATATGCTCCAGCTCACGGAACCCTCTCATCAACCGGAGTCATGGCCCTTCGTCGCTGCCCCATCCCAAGGGTAGGCTGTCCAAACCCGGGAGTGGCTCAAGCCTGGGAGATTCGGCGTGAGACTTCCAATCCCCACCAGATGTTGGCTGCTGAACAGACAGAGTAAAACGCACCAGGCCATAAAACAAACCCCAGCGCCTCTCCAGCGCGCACGGAATTACATTTGCCTGTCAGGGCCCAGTGCAAGCATAACACAGACCCTCCTCTCCTGTCCCCAGCATGGGAGGCGTTTCGACTCCCGCTGAGAAACACGAAGGTCATGCCCCCGTCGGCTTCCCCATCTGCCCTTTCCTCACCAGGGGGAAATCTGACAACAGACCTGTTATTTATGCAGCTTAATGCAACCCAGAGGCCACTGGCACATTGCAGGGAGAGGGAGAAAGGAGTCTGGCCCCACAGAAACCAGTTTCACTAGCTACCTTCGGAGCAGGACATCCATAACAATGGGGGGGGCGGTGGGTGGTGAGGATGAGGCTTTCTGCAGCGGGGGGGCCTCCCGCGGTACTTGGGGGACACTCACAGCTCTGAGGTCTGTTGGGTCCAAGGCACATGTTCGCAGTGTAGCCTAATAGACATTCAGTAAACACTCCTGATTAATTCTCTCCTGGGACTTGTGCAGAGAAGGGGAGAGTGGACGTTTCTGTGGGGTAAAGATGCTCAATGACTTCCAGCACACCTCAGATTTTCATGCACATTCTCCAAAGCTGGCTCTTCCTTGGAGAAAAGCTAAGTCAGTTTATTTTAAGGAAGTTTTTCTTTTCTCCCCAAATATGGATCCTCTCCGAGGACTCAAGAACTCATAGAATCAACACAAAACAATTATTTAACACAGAGGTGCTATTTTGTTTTTCTATGTTTTATTGAATGGAGGTGATGGATGGTCATGGAAAGACACAGCCGTTGTCTCACACAGACCTGATGTGACCTGTGAACTGGGTCTGTGATCTGGGGTGGGTTGCTTAATGTCCCCTTCATTGGTAAAATGGGGTGGGGCTGCCCCCACAAAAGTGTGGGCTAATTAGAGATGAGAACGCGGATGACTCAGCAGAGCCTGACAGGGAGTAGGCTTCAAGTACCTGCAACTCTCGTCATAATTTTCTCCCTCATCCCCAGTTACCGGCCGTGAGGTTAAGGGATTACACACACAAATGACAGAGCCTGGAGGCCTGGGTTCAAATCCTAGCTTTGCCCCTTACCAGCTGTGTGACCTTGGGCAATTTATTTAACCTCTCTGTGTGCTTCGGTTGGTTTCTTCCAGTGTAAAATGGGTGTAATCATGGTCGAGAAGACCAAGGGAGTTAATAAATGTGAAGCATGGAGAAGAGTCTCTGACTTATAGTTCACTGGCTTTTTTGAGTGTCATTCTAGGGGGAATCGCTATTCTCAAATCTTTGATTTAAAGTCACTTAAAAATATTTATTGTACAAACAGTAGCAAGGCAAAAATGATGATCATAAAACGGCAAACCCGACAAAACTTCTGTTCTGAGAAGTCCTATCGTAAGGTATTTTTGTAGCATGTAGATGAGTTCGTGTCTTTTGTCATGACACAGCCCTGGAGCAGCTCTTGGAACGAGACGGGCAGACAAATCTGCCTCGGAGGGCCGCCCCCCTCCCGGTTAGGAGCCCCTGTCGGTGCCGACTGCCCCACGTGGTCGGGGTCTGTGCGTGCGTGCATGTGTTGCATGGACTCGGAAGTGGGACATTTCAGAGTCAGTTCCAGGCCTTGGGTTTTGGCTTCACGTTTTCACAAGCATTCATTCCATGCTCTCTCCTGGAAAAATGGCAACCTGTAAGGGCCATTTGCTCAGTATTGATCAGCCGTGCGATCACTGGTGGCCATGGCTTTGCGGGGCCCCGTGTTTTACAAACTTCCCATTAGTGGTGGCTGTTTCCTGTGGAAAATGAAGCGTGTGGAGGCAGGGTTTTTGTCTTTTGTTTACTGCGCTGTCCTCTGGGCTAGAACAGAGTCTAGACCATAGGGAGAGCTCAATACTTAATGCAAATAAATGAAAAAAAAATGAATAAATGAATGGAAAAATGAAATAAACCATACAAGTATGATCCTTTCTGTGAGATTTTTCAGAATATTTTTTGACAGAACATTTTTGTGTTTTTTTTAAACTAAAAGTAACATAAGATTCAGTTTAATTTACTCAAAGTAAATCTAGAATATAAATGTGATACTGTGTATTTTAGATATTAAAATGATTTTACAGCCATGCTGTCCTTCTATTGCCCATAAGACCCCACGTGGGCTCTGGCTGGCGGCTCAGCTGGTTGGAGTGCCGTCTCATACACCAAAGGGTTGTGGGTCCAACCCCAGGTCAGGGTACCTGTCAAGGCACGTACAAGAGGCAACCGATATATGTTTCTCTCTCACATCGATGTTTCTCTCTCCCCTCTTCTCCATCTCTCTCTCTCTCCCCGCCTGCCTCTTTCTCTAAAATCAATAAAAACATATCCTCAGATGAGGATAAAAAACCCCAAAACCAAAACAAATAAATTAACAAACCCATGTGATAAGTAAAGCAAAGGAGATTCTGTTTCCCCTGTGTCCAGCCGAAGCCCAGACAGGTGGGCCTGAAGGCACCCTCTAAATCCACGGTGGGCGAGCGTCATCAGTTATTTGGTGTTGGCAATGAGTGTTCAAGACCACCGTCCCCACATGGAGGGGGTTAATCAGCCATTTTCACCTTTTTATGTCCTCATTCCTATCATCGTTTCCTCA
This sequence comes from Macrotus californicus, assembly GCA_007922815.1. Lineage (NCBI taxonomy): Eukaryota > Metazoa > Chordata > Mammalia > Chiroptera > Phyllostomidae > Macrotus > Macrotus californicus. The sequence continues at coordinate 141,893 of VMDR010000873.1, read as the reverse complement.
GAAAGGACCCTGCAATAAAGTGGGTCCGTCATCTGTCTCTCCCTTTGTCATTCTGTGTCCTTCTCTGTCCCTCTGTCTTACTGTCCCATCTCAGCCCGCTCGGTCCCCCCCACTGGAAGGGAGCTCAGGAGCCCAGTTCGTAACTCACGCCCCCACCGTGTCCAGCGTCCATGCCTGCTGTCTGCTTCCCGGGCACATCAGTCCGTGTGGAGTGCGGGCCAGGCCCTGTCTGCTCTCAGCCGGGAAGGCCAGTCCTCCGACAGCTCCCAGCGCTGGCTCTGCTTCCTGTTTACTTCTGAGGGAGCCTGGGGATGCAGGATCTGCGGTCCCCAACGAGCCAGGCTGAGTGAAGGGTTATCACCCCATCAGCACAGATAGGCCATGGGCTCTGCCATGCGTCAACTGTCTTCCATCGTCATTGGAAGTTCCCTGTCCTGGAATGTCATCTTATTAGGTGGCTCAGGCCTTGATGTGATAGCTCAGGGACTTTCTGCAGGGCTCAGCCTGTTATTTCATTGTTATTTTCAAATTTAGGGGATAAACTCTAATAAAAAATTTTATTAAAAAGTGCAAAAAAAAAATCAAAATAGAAAGGAAAAAGGAATAATCACCTAAACTTCATCACCAAGAAATAATATTTTGGTGAAATCTCATTAAACATCCTCTATGTAAATGATACCCATAATGATTTTATAAAAATGGGATCATGTCCTACCTGCTGCTGTTGACCTGATGCATTTTCTCGTCAACAAAGACTGGTCTACTCTTCATCATCTGTACGGTTGTATAGTATTTCCACAGACTGCAGTTGTGGCGTTTAGACTTTTTCCAAGTTCGCTATTTTCTATTATAAACAATACTGCAATGAGCAGCCACGGCACCTACGCCCGAGTATTCCCTCCGTATAGATTTCTAGAGGCAGGACAGCTGGAATGTAAGGCAGCCCTATGTAAAATGTTGATGTCTCTGAGCAAACCGGTAGCTAGCAAGGAATTGACAATTGTCCTTCCACAAAGCAGCGACAGCCGGGTCACAGTCCCCATGCCTACATCTACATCACACTAGGTATCACACAATCCTTTCAGTCTCCCGATACTATAGGTAGAAAGTGGTACCTCATTGCTGCTCTCTTTTCCTTGAGAAAATTACTTTGCACATACATTTCAGTCACTTATGCACCCGGAAACTGGTGTCGTTATTTAGAATTTGATCTGGGTGCTGCAAAGGCCTTTATGGTTCCACAGGTCCAACCCCGACCCCTGAACCTCCATCCATCCATCAAACACGCATCAGCTCAACTGTTTCTCTCCAAAGAGATCATCCTGTCTCTGGAGTTGAATGCTTCCATAGATAGGGCGCTCACTACTGCCTGAGATGGCCCCCTGCCTTTCCACCTCTGCCTTGCCAACTCATAAAGGACAGTACATGTGGAATAGCCACACTCCACCAGAAACAGAGCTAAGCCTTCCACGAACCATCTCAAGCCTTCAACGATGGTGGAAGCACATGATACTTTGTCCATCTTTGTTCAGTCAGTCAAGGTCACCGAAACACAAAAGGTTAAGGAACTCGCCAACATCACACAGCTATGAAGCCGCAGAGCAAGTAGATAAATTGTGTTGCTTCTCCAACACGTGGAAACTGCATCATTTAATAGGCTCACAAAAGAAATGTTGAGCTGGTTAGAGATCTAACTTAGAAAATACTGTCCCAAACTACATGTAACTTTAAAGACTGCTTCTACTATGGACACTTTCTGTGAAAGAAAAGTAGAGCCACCGTCAGATACCCATTGAGTTAGGGTTCTGTGCCCAGAGTACTGATGGGCCCTTGGGCTACTGAGAAGGAGGAGGCCAGCGCAGCCTCAAAGCTGTCCCAGCTGCCTGGGGTGTCACTGGTCCATTGGCTTTTGGCTCACAGGTGACATAAGACAAAACTACCTAAAGTATAATTTCATTATATAAACCTCAAATTAGTCCAGAACTCTCACCCCTATTTTTCCCCACTGGGAGCTGTTTTTAGAGATTAGATTTTTCTATCTGCAGAAATGCCTTTAAACAAAACATGTGCACGCTTTGCAATAACCTCATTCACCCTCTCTGTGGGCCGGCCTTTCTGATTCCCTGCCACCTGTTTCCCAGCTACCCACCTAGGCCTCAGGTTTTTCTTTAAACTTTGTTTTTCGTGTGTCTAGTCTCAGGTCTCTGGGAAAAAAAAAAAAAAAGAGCCCTAGCATCAGTCACACTTTAGTATGAATTAGTCTAACAACTTAAATAGTTGGGCTCTACCAGGAGCATATGTATTTTTTTGAAGGTGGCATATTTAACCACAAGATGGATGTCTGCCATGTGGGTAGTGGGGAAGTGACAATAAGTTGGGGAGGACACTTTTCAGCTTCACTGAAATTAATCCTTAAATTTTATCTCAGCCACTCTTTTTACTTTCTTGAGTACTTCTCTATCCTCGGCACATACAAGTAACAGGGTAAGCTAGGGGTTGCTTCTAATCTGAGGAAGTTTGGGCCATAGAAATAAAATTTTTTGTTGTGTTCCCAACCAGGCCAAACAAAAGTCAACCAAAAATAAAAAAAACAAAAAACAAAAAAAAAACAAAACAAAAGCACACACTGTGACCTGTTTTAATGTAGAGATTCTGTCCTGGGCTCCAGTCTTTCAGTCTGGCACACAGAGAGAAGGCAAGTGTTGCAAAAGGTTTCCTTTGGGACTAAGGCCTGCTAGCTGGGAACCACCACGGCTTGCAAACTAAATTTAAAAGCCTGCATCCCAAGACCCCTAAGCAAAGGTTACTCGAGGTCTATTCTGGGTTCAGGCGGAAAAAAAAAGAAGCTTTATTTGGCAAGGAAATGCCTTGTGAGAAGGCGCTTCGCTGACCAGGGGCATGGAGGAAAGCTGTGACTCAGTGCATTTTTCTTTTGGCATTTACAGCCCTGAAAAATGATTGCAGCTTCCTCTGGCTGCTGGAGCCAGAGCCTGAAGAAGTGACCTTTAAGGAGAGTCTGTTTACTCCATCCTCAGGCAGAGGGCCTTTGCGTGAGCTCTGCGAGACTGCGCCCCGCCTTGGCGCTGACCCCGGGGCCTGCATCCAGACTGGCCAATTTGGGAAAATCATGGACGAGAGGGAGCTGGGGCTGGCAAGGGGCTCCTCTGGGGTTGGAGTGAGGACCCTTGCTCAGGAGGGGTAGGTCAGGGTCACCATGCAGAGAGACACCCCTGAGCTTGCCTCTGTCCTGGAAAGTCCTACAAAGCAGGTTTGCATGGACTTACCATTTCATGGTTCTCACATTCTGGAAACTCTGTCCCCAGGCCAACATCAACCTGTCTTGCTTTTTAGATGGAACAAGAAGCGAGTAGCCTGCGTGAGGATGCTCTTCTGTCTTTGTGTGCCGCACCACAGATTGGGTTTGAATCTCAGTCCTCGGGACTTTTACACCAAGGTACGCAGAGAGGGACGTGGAGAAAAGGTTACACGGGAAAGCACTCAGGGCTCCCCATGAAACTCGCTGAAATGAAACCATCCACATACTTTACAGCAGACATGGAAACTAGAATCTGATTCCTCCACTTTGTTGCTTAAATGTGAAATAAATAAGCGTAGGTAATGGGAGCTGCTATTTTTCAAAAGTAGGACTAAAACTTGATGACTTGAATTGAAGCTTTGAAAGATCTTTCTGAAACCTTCCCACTTACCACACGATCGCTACAGAATTTCTCTTCGTGCCCTGACTCAACAGTCTTTGCTTCAAGAGAGACGACGTTTTATTAATAATCCTCTGGTTTCTGTTATAAATATAATACTTTCTTTGGAGAAAATCTAGGAGAGTTTAAAGAGGAAAATTAAATTGACATGAAATTTCACCACTCAGAAGTAAGCACTATTAACATGGTAGGAAATGTCCTTTCAATTTGTTTTCTTTTTTTAAATGTGAGTGTGCACGCATGCCTCCCAACACATCCTTGTGCGGTGCTTGCTTGTCAGTATTTCATGAGCATGTTTCCAAGACATTAAAGTTCCTTATAAACATCGCTTTAATGGCCGCCTAATATGCCATCTTTTGAACGTGCCATAATTTATTTTACTATTCCTCTATGGTAAAAAAAAAAAAAAAGTTTTAAAGTGTGCAAACTTCCTTTCTCTGTGGAAAAAAATAGAATAGCTGCTCTGGAATGGTTATTTGTGATTTCCTGAAATTAGGTAAAAAATATTAGACATTTTTTGTTAACCCAAGTACCTCCTTCCTGGTGGATTCCAAATATTGACCTGATACTGACCAGAGGAAGGAGAGCGGCCAGCCCCTTTCCTGGTGAGACGGGTGGTGGGGTCCCGCACTGACTCTCAAGAGCTTGCTCTGTGGTGGTGGTGAGTGGCGTCCCCCCACCCCCGCCCCGGGATGGGACGGGGACAGGGTGGCCTGCTCTCCGTATCTGTGAGTCATGAGCTGCATTGAGAACAAGATGAAAGAAGGCCTGTTCCTGGGAGCAGGCATTCCCAGAGTCCACCCAAAATTTTAGGTGTCCTCAGCTCCTGAGCCCTTACGGAGCCCCTTAGGAGCCCCCGGGCCGCAGGGCTTGATTGACCGGGTCCCCTGGGACCCAGGTCCAAAATAATTCCTGAACCCTTTCAATCCATAATTTTGGGAAGAGCACACAACTTTTGGGCTTTGTTTTTGTTTTTGTTGATCACTCACAACCATTGACATTTAACAGGCAAAACTGGTTTTTGAAAAAAAATGAGAAACTATAAAGTTCTCTCTAAAAGTTAAGGCATTGCAAGAGAAAATGACCAAAACAGTGAAACTTTTAGATAATTCTACCAGTTGTGTAAATCTGAAACAAACGTATTTCACACACTTAAAAGAGTTACAAAGTAAGCGCGGTTGTAGCCGGTGGAGCGCGGAACAGCCGCTCTTACTAGCCTGCGTGGTTTTCGGTGTTGTAAGGTGTTCAATGGAATTAGGAATGACACAGTTCCTCTTCCCTCCAGGAAACAGCGCAACGTGTTATTCATGGCCTTTGGTTTTTCGTTTCACCCTTTTATAGCATCCCGTCCCACTTCAAAAGGGCACCCTTGGCAAGTTCACCAGCGCCGGAAAGCCTCAGTTTCTTCATCAATGAAACGGGGCATCTGCCTCATAGAACTGTTGTGGACATTAAAGGAAGTTCTGCTTGGCACACTTTGGCACGCAGGGCACACTCAACACGGTACTTGTGATGAAGGGTTTTGTTAGGTCCTGTGGAAAATCCTGAGATGCCAACACAGTGCTGCAATGAAGACCTGTGGCTGGAGGCTTTGAGAAGAAGGGATGGAATAAATGTGACTTGATTTTCGTCACTGAAGGCTTGGGAATAATTTATTCTGCAATTTTGTAGTATAAATTGAATCAGTTATTCAGAGAAACAGAAAAAATGTCCCCATGACATAGGCACCCATCTGAGACAGCCCAAATATCGGGGGATGTAAATGAACTGAAAGGGATTTTTCTCAAGTAGGTTTCCATTTTATAACCTCACCACAACGTATGTGGGTTCAATTTTTTATAAGATACCTGGCATAAATATTATACTTGTTGATTGATTAGTTAATTAATGAACCTCACGCTTCTGTGACAATTGCCGAGTGTCAGCGACTGTGATAGGCATTGACGGGGATGAACCTGTACAAGTACTGTCATCCTTACTCGCAGGTGACGAGACAGGCACAGAGGGGCTTGTAGTCTGTCTCTGGTGCCCGGGCTTGTGAGCAATGGCCCCAGGGGGCAAAGCCAGCAGTTCAGCCCCAGAATCTTTGATCTTAGTCACCGTTCTCATACCTCATTCTCCTCTAAATAGGAATATCCATGTATTTTCTTATCTAAAATAAAAACAGATGTTCACGAAAGTTTGTCAAATTCAAAAGAGGCAGCTCCTTCCCTTAAGTATAATAAACTAGAAGGTATTTGGTTGAGGCAATGATGAGGAAGAGCTGGATAAATTGTGATGATTTCATACCATTCACACTGCCTTTGGGGAAAGATGTCATTCAAAACAAATCATCCCTGGATAGAGACAGAGCAAGTGCTGACAGGTAGTTTCTCTCGGTCTCCAGGACTCCTTAAGAAACAGACAGGAGGCGCTGCCTCAGCATCACGAGGCAGCATCACAAGCTGCTGGAGCCCTTACTTAGATCCTGTGGTCAAACTCTGTGGGTCAAACCCCATCCTGCCCCTTCCGGCCTGTGAGTCTACCACAAGCTCCCAAGTCTGTTTCCTCCCCTGCAGGACAGGTGGAACAGTAGCACCCATTGGCAGGGCATGACAACATGTCATCTAGAGAGAGGGGCACAGAGTTTGGGCCTTGGTGTCAGAGATTCCCATGTTGACCGTTACCTACCAAGATAATGACCTTGGTCAAGTCACTCATCTTGATTGTGGGCATGCTCATCTTCCAAGTGGACACCGAATGATGCTCTGGCCACCCTAGAGGCTCAGAGTGAGGGTAATGCCTTGGCAATGCATGGTATTCTCCCATCCACCCTGAGTGTCCGCCATCATTCCACTCCCCATTGTGTCCAGAGCATGACATCTGTCCAGAAGGGTACCATGTTTAAAAGGGCAGCTTCAGGAGACAGAGAGATGTAGGGTGGGCTCCTGGTTCTGTTGCTCACAAGCTGTATGTGCAGGCCCCACCCTCCTCCATAAATGGACATAAGATGGCACCTGCCCACTAGGTTGTCGGGTCAATGCCAGGAGATGATGCAACTAGAACACTTCCTATACCTGGCACACAGCAAGCACTCAATCAGTGCCAGCCAGCATCGTAACTATCATGTGTTTGCAATCCTGACCTAAATCAAAGAGTGCCAGGCGAACGCAAAGCACCACTCCCCTTTGTGTCCAAAGAGCACATGAGGATGTGGCAGTGGTGAGAAACCTAAGCTGGGGTATTGCCCCTGAAGGGACTGGAGACGAAAGTGTGGGGTTTGACTTGAGTAATCAAAGAGAGAATGCATTTGCAAACTAGCAGGTTAACGTTAACGTAAACTTTGGAAACCATGAGGAAATTAAGGATATCACTTTAAATTAAATATCTTAAGTAGACATGTACTTTCAATGTGATAAGACAGCTATGGCACATTAAGTGAATGCCGACTGGTAATTAAAAGCGGATTTCTCCAGGCTGCGCTGCCGGGGAGGAGAGATCGATGTCTCCCTACAGGAGCTGAGAGCCCTCGGAAGCATGGTTTTAATAATGCTGGGGCCCCATTTGCCCTCCATTTGACAATAATAATGATTTGTTCTGGTAATGAAATCATATTCATTTACTAGGAATGCAGCGTCACACGGGGCACTGTACGATCAGTGTGGCTACCCCTGAATATGACCCAATGTGGTGATGAGCTCATGGAATTCTAGATCATCAGAGCTGGAAGGGATGGAAGGCATACCAAGTCGCACCCTTTTATTTCACAGAGTTAACAGAGGGTCTGCGGAGTTGTTCATACACATAGGAGCACCTAGCTGTCAGCTTCTGGGGAGATTCCATGGAACACTGAGCAGAGATATTTTTACAGGGCTGTGTCGGGTTCAATTCTCCCTTGTCCCTCCTTCCCTACTTCCTGCTCCTTCCTTCATTTTCCTCCCCCCCTTCTTCCTCCTCTGTCTGCATGGTCCTCCTTCTTCCCGCTGTCCCTCTCCCATCCCTCCTCTCCTTCTTCTTCTGCTTCCTTCTCTCCCTCTTTCTCCTCTGCCTCCTTCCTCCCAAACATCCCTCCCCATTCATGCTGAATGTCCCCTGTTTGTACCGAATCTCAATTTTCTGGCTGAACCAGCCTCCCAAGCCCTCTCAGAGTATCCGGTGCCTGTTCTAACCTGGCATTCCTGTGGCCAACTGCTGGAAGTTCCTGGGGAAAGACGGCAGCATGGGTGCGACTCCGGGCAGTTGCCCATGACTATGTCTTTGGTATTCCCATAGGTACTGGGTTTCCATTCAACTGCTCAACAATCATGTACCTTCAGCTCCATTTTTACCCATTTGCAAAAAAGGGCCAAGTGTCACAGGTGTCTTTTTTAGTTGTCTCCTCCCAGAAAAGACCCCTCGTAAATCCTCATATAAAAATAACTCCCTGGGGCCCCACTAGGGTGTCTCCCTGAGTGTGACCCCTTGAGGGCTGGCATTGGAATCTGTGACCCTCAGGACCCACTGCCCAGCTCTTGGACAGAGTGTCTGGGCCTGAGGCCAGGCCCCTGTCTTGCTAACACGCTTCCTGAGATCCTGAATGCTCCCTGCAGTTGAAGAAAGCCGCCTTGGCTTTAAGAAAGGGCCGGCTTTCCCCTGAGCTGAGCTGCCTTCTTTCGCAAGGAAAACTTTACTCAATGCAAATTATTTGAAAGTGGCTTACGCTCCTCCAGATTCCTGAACGAAAGTGCTTTCACTGTGTAAGTAGAGTCCCAGGAAGCCCACCACACTGCTATGCCTTTGTTCCTCCATATGAGAACAATTAAGTGCTTGCTAATACTGACTGTCCCCAAAATCTTCTGACAAGGCCCACAGTCTCTACACAGGCACAGTCCTAACTCAGATCTGTGTTCCCTTCCCCACACTCACTCTGCCCAGTCACCAAACCTTCCATTTGTCTCTGATCCCCCGTCTGAGCCCAGCACCTGGCACATGGATGATGTTTCACGGATGTTCAGGGCCCAAACAAGATGAGTTGATTACTCGACAGCCAACAAATGTTTATTAAGCACCTACTGTGCTGGGCCAGAGTTCTAGCTGACCAGCTGAGGGAGCTTAGACAGGTGCTGGTCCTGCCAGCACAGGGGGTGGAGAAGTGAAAAGAGGAATGAGTGAATGAGTGAATGAATGAATGAACCAGTGAATAAGCTGTTTTAACACACATGCTGTGTAATTCATGCCGCGGGGTTGGCTTGGTGGGAAAAAGCGCCCATCAGACCAGGCCTGTGAGTCTCAGTGTAGCAGGCATCCATTCTGGACCAGCATCAGAGAGAATTAATTTCTGGAGGTGGAGAGGAGCAGGAAAGAAGGGCCTGGTCAGCACCTGTTGGCCTCGCTGCTCTGTAGGGGGTGCAGATGGCTTTTTGCTGCTCTCCAGAAAGGACTGCCCACCGCCAATACTCTTAGTGGTCAAGTGACAAGTGTCTGTGCTTGGAAGGTCTTAGTCTTTCATCTCACCTCTAGGGCTACCAGGAAGGAGGGGAGAGTGACGACAGGCTGGGCCACCCCATCCGAAGCAGCCTGGGCCCCACTGCCTTAGCTGGTGGGCTTCAGCTATGTCCATGGCAGGCTCTGGCCCAAATCACTCCAAAAGGCCCAGTTCTCCAGAACAGGCCCACCCCTTCCTGCAGCGTTGTTATTTAAGACTGGCCTAGGAATTAAAAAAAAAAAGCAGAATTCCAAGAGAAGTGCTCATCTAAACTGGTTTGACAGACAGCAGAAATTTTCTCTCCCCAGCCTAGTGAATGTTTATTAGTTTGTTGCCTGGTTTCTAAGTCAAAAATGTATCCTCCACAAGCACAGGGCCCTTTTCTGCTGCATCCCCAAGACCTGGGGAAGAGTCCGGCTCATTGTAGGTGCTCAATAAACACTTGATGACCTCATGGACCAAGGAACACACAAACAAGCAAATCACCTTTGAGGAGGTTTTCGGGCCTGACTACCCACGATAGTCACCTGGGAAGTTATTTTTAAAATCTCCCCACACGGTTCTAAGAGCAGCCAAGACTGAGGGCCTACGATCTGGGGGAAAATCAAGCTTTAAAAGTCTGTCACCGGGACAGACACGCTCCTGGGGGGTGTGAGTGGGTAGAACCTTCCAGAAGGAGATTCAGCAGTATGTTCACTCACACACATTTATTTCTAGGCATAGGCCTTGGGGATCAAATTAGGGTGTGCATAGATAGCCCCAAATCTGTGATGGCCACAAAAGTGGGATCCAGCCTAAAAGTTCAACAATAAAGTGTTAAATAACAGGCTACCTTCATCCTCTGGAATATTAAATACATTGACTGTAATTTGAGGAAGAGTCTTTGTTGAAATAAAAAGTTCAGCCCTGGCTGGTGTAGCTCAGTGGACTGAGTGCGGGCTAGGAACCAAAGGGTCACTGGTTCGATTCCCCGTCAGGGCACATGCCTGGGTTGCAGGCCAGGTGTCCAATGGGGGACACACAAGAGGCAACCACACATGGATGTTTCTCTCCCTCTCTTTCTCCTTCCCTTCCCCTCTCTTTAAAAATAAATAAATAAAATCTTTTTAAAAAGTTCACAATCTATTGTAAGGTTTAAAAAAAAACACATTGAGCAAGACACTATAAATAGTATAATGCAATTTTTTAAATGACACGTGCATGAGAAATGCCCCCTGGAAAGAGAAAAGTTTATTTATCCAGAAGCATTCGAGACACTGTTTATCTTGTTATGTTACCTTGGTGTTACTTGTCATATCTGTGTAATGACAGGGGGTGCTATCATTAGCATTCTGGTCAGCATGGAAATAGGTGGAGATGCAGTGACTGGGCCCAGGCAGGTAACTCTGGACCCCATGTGCTCACCTGCCCTGGGCTGGAGGGAGGTACTGGGCCAGCACTGGTTGTGTCTGGGGGCTGGCATTACAGATGTTTTCCCTCTTTTTTCTTTCTGTGTACATTTACTCTCTCATTTTCCTATAATGAACATATGTCAACTGACTAATAAGTAAGGACTCAGTAAAAGTATCTGATTATTGAGGACAAGTGACATCTTCCTGGATAGCATCATCCACACTGCCATCTGTATGGGTGAAAATTACTTTGGTACAATAGTTGGCCTTCTTCCCCTTGGCTTAATTGGTGCAGACTCTGCCGAGGAACCCCTTGGCCTAGGAAGGGCTACCACCCCATCAGCCCCTCCTTATCTGGGGCCATTCAAACTGCACCTGGATTCTGTGTATAGCCCTTGGCTGCACATCCTGGAGATGTCAACAAGTTGGAGGTTGTTTAAGGAATTGCAACAGGGATGATTAAGGAAGGAACTGAACAGATTTGTCAGGAAGGCTTTTTAAACACGAGGGCTTGGAGTCAATTATCCATCAGTATGAGTAGGGTCCAAACAGGGGAGCATGGGAGGGAAGACTGTGGTGCTCGAGGAGAAGGTCCAAGAGAAATGAGATGGGATGGACCAGGAGCCCTCTTGGCTCTGTGGCAGGGGGCGTGTGCTCAGAGTGGGCTGGCTTTGGGGCTATGAAAAGGTCCCTTCCCACTGAGCATCACTGGACCTCACTGGGTGTCTCTGGGTGTTCCTTCTAGGCAACATCGGGAATGAGTAGACATCATCAAGCAACACTGAGCATCTTTGGGCATTCCTTTTGGGCAACATCAGCCAACACCGGACATCATTGCATCAATGAGGATCATTGAGGACACTGGATGCAGGGAAGCAGTACCCAGTTGAAACACACATATCTCCTGCTTATAAAAAGTTCATAATCCAGAGCAGACAAGTAGTAGACACATGTACAAAACAACTCTGGTGCTACAACATGGAAGGTGCCGAGCAGTGGTGTCACTTACATAATGCTGGGAGAGAACAGGGGAAGGCATTAATGACTTCGGCTCATCATGGAATTTAGCTTGAGCTTCCTGGCAGTCAAGAGGAGAAATGAGTTAGTTATCGGAATCTCATTGCTCAAAGAAAAATTTTTTCAGAGACTGCATTGACTGGCTGGTTCACTGAATTCACTGAAATGATCCAATACTTTGGAAAAGAATAACTTTTTCATACTGACCTCAAGAGTAAGTGAAAAAGCAAGCCGAAGAACAATGTGTACACAGCAATCCCTTTTTTGTAAAGAAAGGGCAGAATAAAAAGCTTTGAACAAACAGAGCAGTACACCCTTTACCTGTGATTTTGCTTTCCACGGTTTCAAACCTGTGGTCATCCTTGGTCTGAAAACACTGATTTCCCCAACCTTGTACCTTGTCTGCTCCTGACATCCAGCATCATCGTGGCTCAGCGATCCAGGATCGCCAGAAGCAGATGATCCTCCTTCTGACGCATCAGCAGAAGGTCAAGAGTAGCCTAACACTATGTCGTAATATCTACATCCTTCGTCTCATTCCCTCTCATCACATAGGAATCATGTCATGTCACACCATGACACGGAGAGGGGTGAGGACAGCACAATAAGATATTTTGAGAGAGATCACATCCACGTAACTTTCAGTACATGTGTTGTTATAATTGTTCTATTGTTATTTGTAGTTGTTGGCAATCTCTTGCTGTGCCTAGTTTGTAAATTAAACTTTACCAGAGGTATGTGTTTCTAGGAAAAAACATAGTACAGGTAGTGGTTTCAGGCACCCACTGGGGTCCGGCATGTATCCCTCACAGACAAAGGGGGCTAATGTGCAGGAAAATTGTGAGTGACAGTCCACCGTCTGGCCACAGTGGTTTTCTCTGCCGGCTGCGGAATCAGGAGAGCGGAGTGTGTACTTTTCATTTGTATTCATTTACGTTGGTTCGATTTGTTAAAGCAAGCATTTGTTTCTTAATTAAAAAAATAAGGGGAATGTACTTGAATATAAAAGGGAGAAAGCTTCCCAGGACATTTCTCAAAGTGGAGGCTGGGTCAGGCACTGAGTGGTGAGCCACTTTGAGGAAAGCTTCAGGCTGCCCACGGTCAGGTGCACCCCATGCCTGCCATGCGCAGGCCCCTCTACCACCACGGCACTGCAGATGCTGCGAAACCAGCGGCTCTGGGAGGCCACCTCCACCTCCCTCCACACCGGCCTGTCCGTCAGAAATGGGCTCCAGTGAGTCAAACAGCAGGATCCCTTTGACACTTTTTTTTTAAAGAAAAAAATAAAAGCAGATAGACCAGTGGAAGAGACACCGAGTGTCCACTGCCCGTGTCCTGAAGGCCCTTGGTGGGTCTGGTCCCCTTCTCTCTCCCTGAGTCTGGAGGCACAAATCAGAATCTCCATCTGCGGTCACGCAGGGTGGCAGAGGTTTCAGTGAACAGCAATGACGGAGTGTTTCCTGTGATAAATGCCCCAATCTTCCTTGAAATCTGCACGCTCCCCGCTTTATGGCCCACTCCTGCTGGATGGAGCCCTGTAGACCAGACCATGTCAGAGGGCACGCTGTCACTTTTTAAAGATCTGGCCAGAGATGAGGGTCCTTCCTTGTCACATGTACCGGTGGGCCCAGCCGGACAGAGCTGGTGGGATGATCTCCTGACCTTACCCTCAGGGATGGCCTGTCCGGCTGGCTGCCCAGCACTGGTGGGGCCATCGGCAAATTACTTCCTGGGCCTCCAGCTCCTCATCCATAAAAGGGACAATGATTTCTGCTGGGAGGGCGCTATGGTATGAGCATGGGAGTGAAATGATTTGGAAAGAAACAGAACCATACTGAGTAATACATGAATAGCAAAGCACTTGGACACGGTCTTCAGGCAAATCCAGATTGAAATCTGAATCCTGCCCCTCTGTAGGTGACCTTCAGGGTGTCCATTCCACGGACCTGCTGAGATTCAGGCCTCACCTATAAAACAGGCACCTCAGGGCGCATGGAAGGCAACCTGGCCAGGGTGTCTGAGCACCCTGCTCACACCTGCAAGCACACATTCCCTGCCTCTGCCTGCTGCTTTCTCCAAAACGCGTGTCACCATTGGCATCCTGTTTGTTTTATTGTCTTTGCCATCCCCTGCACCCATGAAAGCTCCATGGGGGCAGGGATTTGTGTGTGTGTGTTTTCCTTTATCTCTCAGCGCCTAGTTCAGTGTCTAGCACGTGGCAGGTGCTCAGTGAATGCTGGCCCAATACAGTGTCAGTGAATGTTGTTGCATTTGATAATGCAGATACTGGGTACTTACGAAACTGGTTTACAGCAAGTTTCCTTTATATCTTTAAGGTGCTTTATTTGAACAATCTTCATTTTAAAGTCCTCTTTTTTCTCCTTTCCTGAAGGTTTTAGACTTTTAGGTGTAAAAGTCTGATAGGCGTAGGGAAGGGGGGCAGGGGGGTGGGATCCAGGCAAGGCCTTGGAAATTGGGCTGACATTCCTGTTTGGGGCCAATTGCACCCTCCCTCCCACCCCACCCCCCTCCCACCCACAGGCTTTGAGCAGCTGTGGCTTACTTCCTGGCTGCAGACACCTTCAGTTGTAATCCTAGCCATCAGGTCAAGTTTTCTCAGTGTTTTCAAAAAGAACGAAGCTCCGCAGGTGAGCACTGTGGGTAGTGGGAGGGGCAGCCCCTTGGCTCTCAGGAAATGCCCTCCCTTAGAATCCCAACACTGACAAACTGGGGACCTGGGCAGAACACCCGCATGCAAAGGGCCGGCCTGAACTTGCCCCTGGCAAGGACCTTGGTTTGGGTCTTTGGGGACAATCTGTCTGCGCCAGGGTGGAAACCAGAAAGCGAGGAGACACGAGGGAGGGCGGGGGTGACAGCTGCGAGAACCAGCCCAGCGTGTTGGAAGTTGGAAGAGAGCTGCTTTGGCCGGATGCTGGATGAGACTCGTTGCTCTGACCACTCCTGCCCTCCCATGTCTAACGTCCCTTTCAAAGAGAGTAAAAAATTGAGGGTCGGATCAGCCATTTAAAAATGGAATGCTGGGGACGAGCCCCGTTGTCAGAACATCTGCTGAATCTGATTTGGGGCGCGCTCCCTCCCTCCCCACCCCAGGCAGGCGAGCATCTGGTACGACTTTCTTGCTTATCTGAACGATTCCAGTTGCAACACCATCTTGTCTGTGGTTTCACTGTTCATTGTAAAATCATGTTTTACTTTTAAAATGCAATAATGGTAGAACCAACCTAATTAGGCACCCAAACCAAAATCTCACAGAAAAGAAAGTTTTCTTTTCTACCCGCTACAAGAAAGCTGAAATCAGATTATTAGTAAATCTAATTTGCAATAGGTTAAGAGTGAGGTATTAGCTTAAGTGTTTTAATTGATTTCAGTGACTCTGGGCCGGAAACGCAAAGCTCTTGAGAAAATAATAGCAGAGAAGAAAACGGCTATAAGTCATTGGGATGAGAGATCAGGAACTTTAAGATGCAGCTTCTTGGCTTAATGCTCAGCAAATATTCCTTCCCTCTCTTGATTTCCTCATCCTTAAAATAGGGGCATGCCCTGGCCAGGTTGTTCAGTTAGTTGGAGTGTCATCCTATACGCCAAAGCGTTGCGGGTTCCATCCCTGGTTAGGGCGCATGCCTATGTCTCGGGTTTGATCTTGGTCGGACACATACGGGTGGCCACTGATGGACATTCCTCTCTCACATCAATGTTTTTTTCTCTGTCTCTCCCCCCATCTCTCTCTCTCGCTAAAAAGCAATAAATATATCGTCGGGTAAGGATGAAAATAAATACGTACATAAATAAATGGACGAAAGTATCAGATTATTTCCTCAAAGTCCTAAAGACTGGGGTTAGAATACAGCACTCACGTACAGGCAAGGAACCCAAATCAACATGTGTAGCTTGGCTGCATAGCATCACTACTTCTTAACTCGCCCTGAGAAGTGTCAGCTCCTGATGTGAGGTGAAGCACAACAGGATCCAAGATGAGATGGTCCTTTACATCTTTAACTTAAAAATCGGCTCCGTCCCCTAGCCCCCGCTGATTTTTCTTTTTTCTCTAGTGATGCTCTTTTCCCAGGGTCAGCATGTCCCTCTGAGGCATCCACCGTAATTCCTTCCCTCTCACTGCCCACACACTCACGCTGCGCTCGGGGCCACCAGCTGGCCCAGCATGTTTTGGCCGTTTGTGACTAGCACGCACTCTGCTGGGCTCTCAGAGGCTCCCATTACTGGATGCTTCCTGTTAGGCTAGACTGCACGAAATTGCCATTTTGTAGGTCAAAAGCAGTTGGATGTTGGTGTACGATATGCTTCCAACAAATGAATACCAGGCACAGGAAGAAGAGTGTCTGTTTCGCCCGAATGATGGTTAGCACTCAGGTTATGATGAGGCTTGGTGCCTGCCTTCCCAAACTCCCTATGGCCTTCAGCCACTAGCTTTTCTGTGCCTCAGTTTCCTCGTCTGTGGAATGGCAGTGACAGCAGTGCCAATGTTATGGCAAGCGCATGACGAGTAACTGAAGTCCTAGAGACACCTAATGGCACAGGTGCATTATGTGGGCCAGTGAGTGGCAACTGCGACCTCCTCTCTTGAGCCCCGTGACAAGCCCCAGACAAGGGGATGCTACAGAGGACTTGTCCAGTGTCTCCCAGCTTCTGGTGGCCTTGCCAGGTATCTGATGGTCTGAGTCCTCCTCACGCCCTGCTGCCTCCAATCTCGGGCTCCAAATAAGCCCAAATTGAGGATTCCTGGGTATTTTCTGAAGTGGTTTTACACAGGATTAAAGGTGAATCTCTGGAAACAAGAAGTTAATTTGGTTGCCAGTTAGCATGGCAGAAAAATTCACTCTGCGGAATGCTACGTTCTGTGAGACACCAAACCCTCACCGATGTGAGAAGGGTCTCCGGCACCTCTTGAGTTGAATTTCGTCATGTTTTTGGACAAGGTTGTCTTTTCCCCCTTAATCCAACTAATTTTGAGTGTTCTTATTTCAAGGACTATATATTTTGGTAGCTTCCACTTGGGCTGTAATTTGCACAATAAAACAAAAATATCCCCTCCCAAGGGACTGGCTTGTGCCTTGGAGTCCAGGGGGCTTTTGGGGGCTCCACAAACAAACAAACAAATAGACCAGGCATCCTTCCGCTCTCCGTCCAACAAAGGTGCATGAACAGTGCCAGGCCTCCTGGTCAGGGGCCGGCCATCTGCCCCATTAGCCCCACGGGTCTCTGGGTCTCAGTGGGGAGTTTGCCTGGACTACTGGGGGCAGGCAGCCAAAGGAGCTTGGCCAAACGTCTCACGTGTTCCTCATCTCTTTTTCCAGCGCCTCTGGGACCCCCACACGCCAAGACAGGATGTCCTGTGTGCTTTCCCTCGCCGTGGCACTCCCGCCCCCCAGCTCCATTGGTTTCTGATCTCTGTACCTGATTCACCCCAGTGTTGCTTCTCAAAAAATGATGTGACAGGCAGGAAAGAGATTGAAGCTTTTAAAAATATATATATATATTTTTAATCTTTCTGTCCCATGAACCAGGAAGTTGTGTTCGTTTAAGAGCGATTTAACTGACACCTCCCCCTACCCCAACCTCCACTGAAGGCTTCATGAGTTCAGATGCAGAATCTGCCAAATTTGGGTGGAGACCGGCTCTGGCCTGGCGCCTTCGGCCTCCTGGCTGTTGCCAGGCCAAAAGGGACAGAATGCTGGGATGGTCATTTTTCCTGAGTGACCAAGCCAGAGGAAGCCTCTCTCTCAAGGGCAGGACTCTGTACCTCTGCCCCCACCTCAGCTGAACCCATCTTTTAAAGCAAGAACAGCCAGGTAGGAAAACGGGCAGAATGGTAGAGGGTTACGCAAAGGTGTTTCCTAAAGCAAAAAGGACCAATTTTCATCCCGTGAGGGCTTTGCCTAATCACTAAAACAAGAGAGAGAGAGTGAGCTCTGGCCAGTATGGCTCAGTTGGTTGAAGCATTGTTCCCATAACCAAAAGGTTACAAGTTTGATTCCCAGCCAGGACACATACCTAGGTTGCAGGTTCGATACCCAGTCCGAGTGCATACAGGAGGTAACCAATAGATGTTTCCTTCTTACGTTGATGTTTCTCTCCCCCTCTTCTTCCCCTTCCTCTCTCGTAAAAGCAATGGGAAAAAACCAAAACTTCCTCGGGTGAAGGCGGAAAAACAGGAGCCCTGGCTGGTGTGGCTCCGCGGGCTGCGAACCAGAGGGTCGCCGGTTCAACTCCCAGTCAGGGCACCGGCCTGGGTTGCTGGCCAGGTCCCCAGTGGGGGCCACATGAGAGGCAACCACACGATGATGTTTCTCTCCCTCTCTTTCTCCCTCCCTTCTCCTCTAAAAATAAATAAATAAAATCTTTTAAAAAAATGGAGAGCCTCCCCCCAACCTAGGCACTGCTTACAGCTCACCTTTGATCCTGACATCAGCCCTGTGACATGAGCCCTGCATTCATCTTTATTTCACAGAGGGGGAAACTGAGTCCCAGGGAGCAAAGGCTTCCCACAGACACCTGCTAATACCTGTCAGACCCTAGAATCATGAGCTCCTGGCCTTATTCGCTGTGAGTCATCAGCAGTTTGGGGAGGTGAAGCCAACCAGAACATCCCACTCCTCCTCACGTAAGTGGAGGCCGCAGGAGAGGAGGGGCTTGTGAGGGACACGGCTGCTCTCAGTCTCCTTCCTCCAGA
This sequence comes from Macrotus californicus, assembly GCA_007922815.1. Classification (NCBI taxonomy): domain Eukaryota; kingdom Metazoa; phylum Chordata; class Mammalia; order Chiroptera; family Phyllostomidae; genus Macrotus; species Macrotus californicus. Next base: position 123,617 of record VMDR010000873.1, on the reverse strand, counting down.
CTGAGATGCTCAGGACCGGTTGCAAAGGAACCCTCTCACCTTTCCAGGTGTTTGTTGGATCTGTACTTCTCTGAGACCTGCTGTAGATACAGGGGGAAGTAGCAGGAGGCAAAGACTCAAGGGACAGTGCTGGCTTTGTTATCTGGAAGGAGGCCTGTCCCCACCGTCTTTACCAGGATGAAGGAGAAGGGGGTGGTCTGGGAGGATGGGAAGGAGAAGAGGAGAGGACGAAGAGGGGAAGGAGACCTGAAGCCAGCACCCACAAGCTTGTTATTCCTCACGTCCAAGTCCACCCCTCTGTCCCCACATCTGCCCACTCCAAGAGGAGGTTCCAGGCCCCAGCCCACGCCCAGCAGCCCCCACCCCTCTCAACCCTCAGGCCTGAGGGACTCCCAGAAAATCCTCCCAGGCAGGGAGATGTGAAAAGGCTGAGAAACTGCAGAATCATCTGCTTTGGGTTAAAATAAAACAAAATCAGATTTTTGGGTAAAACAAGAAGAGATAAGCTGGGGGTTCAGAGTGCAGGCAGGAGGAGGTGCAGACCCATTGTCTGGTGGATTACTGAGTCCATGTGCCCTGACCTCACCATTGACAGGGCCACCACAGTCAGATGAGCTGAAATCCATGGCCAGGGTGGGTGTCTCAGCCCCCAGGCACTTGTCACGGATATGTCCCCCAAGGAGGGGCTGGAATCCTGTACGCCTGGTGTCAGCCTCCTGGAAACCAAGCTCTTGGTGTTTAAACCCAGTCTTGGAAAGCCCCAGGGCAGCGGCAGTCAGTGGGGTCCGGCAGGGCGGCGGTGGCCAGTGTTGGCTTATTGTACAAACATCACCCGACCTGGTCACCAGGCCAGTAACAGGAGATGGTTGGCCTCCTAGTTTGACCTTTCACCCCTCTTTACTAAATAGGCCTAATTATTGCATTTGTCTGTCATTTGAGCCACAAATGATCCATTCAGGTCATGGGGGAGGCCGTACTTTTCAGCCCCTGTCTGGAGAGCTCCACTAATTGTATCCTTCAGAGGAAGTTTGGTGGGAGGCTGGTTTGGTCACTGGGTTTCCCAGGAGGAGACTCTTCCTATTACACTGGAAGGGGTATCACTGAGCCATGAGCACCATCCCAGCAAAGTGCTGGGCTTCTGGCTTTCTGCCGCCAAGGGAAGCTGGCTCTTCCTTCTTGGGTCCCTGGGTTTCGATTCTAGTTCTAGTGGGTGAGCAACTTCCCTCTCTGCAGCCTGACCAACTGCACATTGTCTACCCAATGGCTGCTGTGCTTCCTGATGCCAGTGAGCCTTTCTTTCCTTCCCAGCATCCTGTGGTTAGGTGGCCATGTGATCAAGTTCTGGCCAACATCATGTGAACAGAAGTAGGGCATGTCTCCTCCAAGTCTGGCCATAAATCCCTCCTGTGGCCCATCCTCATGGTCTTTTTCCACTTGCTACCTCCCAGCACCTAGAAGAGTGGGGAGCCACAAAACAAAAGGAGTTTGGGTCTCTGAGTAAGTCAGTGGAGCAGACACCCACAGCAGCCATCCTATCCCTTAACCTGTGTTATACTGTGATGTTAGCACAGAATAACATTTATTTTACTATATCTCTGAGATTTGGAGATTGTTTATTTCAGCACTAGGCCTACCCTGCCTAATACTCTTAGTAACAGAACCTCATGTTTATCCCAAGAGGTAATGTACTTAATGAAGAGACTCTAATTTTCCAGCTTCCCTTGCAGCTAGAGTTGGTTAATGAAATGTAAGTGAATGTTATTGGGTAGGACATCTGGGATAAGCAGATGGTAGTATATTTCTTTTTATCCTCTTGCTGCCTAGAATGCAAACATGATGGCTGGAACTCCAGTAACCATCTTGAACTATGAGGTGCTAAAGATGGTGGCGCAAAATACAAAAGTAATCTGAGTCCTAGATGACTGTGGAGCCACTATTGACCCTGGACTCTCTTTTTCTAAATTCGTTTCACAAAAGAGAAAAATAAGCCCTTATATGTTACAACCACTGCTACTTTGTTTCCTGTTAAATTTATCTGTACCTAATCCTAACACCTAATCCTAATTCCTTACCTATAAAAATGTAGGAATCCTGCAAAAGTTAAGCAAGGTAATATATATGTAAAGAATGCATTCCATGGCAGGACTAAAATACAACCTTTGCAATCTGGAAGAGCTTTGTCACATGATTACACTGGGATATAGTTATTTGTTCACAACAGGAAATTGTTTCTGTGAAATGAAAATAAAAATGCCCACATGAGACATGCATGAGACCGAGGGGCTGCCCCAGTGCCTGGACTCCCAGGTCCTACTACTTTCCCCTCCTCCTCTCTGTGCTCTCCTCACAGCCTGTCTCTGCCCTCCGAGATGTCCTCCCCTACTCTCAGATGTTCATGACATACGATTGGAACAACTCCAATTTCCGTGTTACAGCTGATCAAGGTTCTGGACGCTGTGTAACATAGCAGCTCCGGAAATGCTGCCTTCCATAGAGAACTTCCCCACGCAGCTTTCAGATCAAGCCTTTCTTTACTCTTGCCACCACCTCAGAGGTACAAACAAAGCGAAGGTGCCAACAAGAGGCCTCTTAACCTAGTTTTTCCTTAGCAAAGATTGAGCCTCCCCAGGTGACAGCACATTATAAAAGCAAGGATTTCAAGGAGCTGATGTGTACCCACAACCAATTGCTGACATTTAACCATGCAATTGCCCTTTCTTGTTCTTGGTGGGCTGACAGTAGAACTCCATATGAAAGCCTGTAAGAAAACATCCAGAACTCTCTTGGTCCCTGGGCTGCTGGGTAGAGTTGTTGTGTAGATTGTTCACTGCACAAGTACCTAACCAAGGGGACAAGTGGCTGGCTAGCCCACACTGCACTCACAGCCTTGCACGTGGCTCAGGCATCCCTTTTTAGTTTGCACAAAGATACTATACAGGCTAGGGGCAGGCAGCTTAGATCATTGACTGGTAAACCCCCTGTCTTTGTGAAGTTTCTACCTCTTTTTGCTCAAGACTTCCAAATACAAAACAAAGTACTGAAAGCAGGGCATGGGGATTTGGGGCACTCCCTGGAGATTAAACATTCTTATCCTAGTGCATTATCCTGACTTAGAGCTGCAATCGCTTTATCTTTGAACAGTGTTGTTTTAATCCTCTATTCTTCAAGTTAAATGACTATCTTACCACAATAAGAGTGTCTGTCAGCTGGGCTTTGCTTGCAGGGGCTTGGGGCAAAATGTAGGCAGGTAATTGGTGAGGCTGAAAAGAACCCTTGGTAATTAAAACGCTCCTTAGACTGAAAACCACGCACTGGATTATCTGAAAGGATATAAAATAAAATGCCTGTCTGGACCCACCTTATTCTTCCATTCTCCCACTTGCTGGTCCTTGAATGGTCTGTTTTCTGAGAAGAGCCCTTACATTTTACACCCAAGCAGATGCCTGAAAACATAGATAGTACCTGGGTATGAACCAAATGATTTAAATGCTAGTTATGCTGAATGGAAATACCAGGAAAAAAAAAGGAAGTGGGAGGGAGACGGAGGCTCGCTTGTTCCAAGAAGGGGCAGGGAAAGTTCAAAACGAGCCTGGAATCTTGTTGTGACAGACATAAGGAAGTGTTCAGTGAATAATGGGGATACATCAACTTGAAGAGGCTCCCGCTGGCCAAATTTAGGACAATTGGAGCAACACAGTGAATGCTGGTAAAGATGAATTACAACCCAGAGAACAAAATAAGAATCCCCATTGATAGGCTAAATGAGGGAGAGAGGAAAGTCCTCACTTGCAGTAAGACTGTGATGAAAAGCTTTAGCAGGAGTGATGGGATAAGAAATAAATGATCGTTTGGAAGCCACTCTTGTGACGCTTATTTCAGGCAAGAATGAACGATGGACACTAGACGTGGGAGAAGAAAGTATGGAAAGTAGAAGGGGTTTGCGTAAACTCAAAGTATCTCTCTATAAGACTTGGATCAGTTACAAAGGGGGAGGCAGTCCCTTTACAGGAGAGAGGCACCACTTTCCCCATGTAATCAGTTACCATCACCAGTGATGGGACAAGTGGCATCACGGGCCCCTGATATGAAGCCCTAACAAAGACACATGTCACTTCTGGTTAATTCCTGCCAAAAATTCATACAATGAATCCAACCACAAGGAAACAGCAGACCAACCCAAACTGAGAGCCTTTCAACAAAATAACGAGACTTCTATCTTCGAAACTGTCACAGTGGAAAGTGTTTCAGAAAAAAAAGAGACCAAAGGCACAGGGCGACTAAATGCAAGCTATGATCCTGGATTGGGTCTTGAACCTGAAAAAGTGTGTGTGTGTGTGTGTGTGTGTGTGTGTGTGTGTGCTCCCGCTTTGGCTATAAAGGACATTCATGGGACAATTGGAGACATTTGAACAAGCTCTCTCAGGTAGATGCAAGCATTATGTCAGGCATAAGTGCCTCATTTTGTTAGTGCTGTGGTTATGTTAAAAACGTCCCTGTTTCTAGGAAATCTACACTGCAATATTAAGAGGCAAGGGGACATCATGTTTTCCAGATGTGACAAAGCACCAATAGCAAGACGTTAGTGTTTGGGAAACCTTGGCGAAAGGTAGACCAGAATGTTTTGTACTCTTTCATACAAGGTCTGAAGTTATTTCAAAATAAAATGTCTTAAAATTTAAAAAAATCAATGATTTTGCATAATACACACATGCACACACACACATCCCTAGAAGGCCACTGAGATGCACTGTCCCAGGGCAGCTGTGTGACACTCTCACTCAGCTTGACACTACTAGAGAGCTTTTCCACGACTGGGTGTCCAGTCCTCCACCCAACTGGACTGTGACAGCTTGAGGGGGGATCCGGAGCTTATACATTTTGGTGGTCTCCTCACAGATGAGTACTCAGGGCTATCTACAAACATTCATTATACCAAAAAGGCTCCTGCCCTCAGCGTGGCGGGCCAGTTCTCCTGAACTAACAAGTGTGTGTCTGCAGAGAGAACAAGACAGCAGGGAGAAACGTGTGAATCGAGTGAGTTAGGCGGGACCTTCAGAACCAGTATCCCTGAGACTCTAGCCCTTTGCTAGCTGTTTGACTTGAGCAAGTTCACAAACACAAAGCTTCCCGTTTCTCTGTGTGCCTGGCATGACTTATGTCCATTCACAAGGTTTTTGTGAGGATTACACAAGATACTTGATAAAAAGTGCTTCGCCCAATGTTTACGGTGAGGCACTGCCGCTCTCGTGGTTATTGTTAGCACAACTCAAGGGAAACAAAAAGCAAAAAATTCCCCTTAAAACCAAAATACAAGAGGGTGGTGGATGGGAGGGATAAGTCCACAGAAACGTGCCTGTCCTGACCAACTTTCCCCAACTATCTTCACAACGTTTAAACCAATTTCTTTCTCCGAACAACCAGCCCAGGGCACTGAAAACAGAAGCAAACCAAGTTGTTCCAATGATTCATAGCCCCAAAATTGCCGATGTGATGGCCATAGGACCATGCTAGATGGTTTTGTTACTGTAATTCTCTTAATAGCCACGGACAAAGTAAGGACTTGAGAAGCCCCAAACTCGGGGCTAATGAACTTACTCAGGCAGTTATGGAGGCCCCAGGGCTACAGTCTGCACCGCGGGCTGATGGGACTGCTTTCAGCAACAAATGATTTGCACAGTCAACAGGGGACGCGTCCAAAGCTGCTGATGATCTCAGGTAATCGGATTTGGAAGATGACTGGCCAGCCTTGGCTTTGAGGACAGAGCCCCAGAGGTTTCTACAGGGATCAGATTCCTGGCAAAGCAGGGTGGCTAGGAGATATCAATGGCATAGACCTCATCCCTATATCACCCTGCAGAGAAAATGCTGTAATGTTTTGGGGGGGAAAGAACAGTTCATACGGCATTTGGCTCCCTTCCTAGCATCTGTTTTCTTTTTGGCTAAGTTGGGAAGATGGAAATGAATACATGAAGTATCTTGGTTGGACCACATGCTGTTGAGACATAGAGATGAGGGATTTTCACATATAACAGCTATCTTCAGTTGGTATGACAACTCTGTCCTAGGACAAAAAGCCACAGGGATCTCCAGTCCCAGCACTTATTGAATGCTGACCATGTGTCTGGCTCTTTAGGAATACTATCTCTTTGAATGTCCCCACCAGCCTACAGGTAAGAGTGCAGACAGTGGACACTGTTTAAATTAATTACCATTAATTACCTCAAGGGCTCCACAGCCCATGAGGATCACAGGATCTAATCCCAGGTCTCTTTGAAGCCAGTTTGCAGTTCCCCCTCTTTTTGGGAAACCTCCATCTTAGTGAGTTTCAACCTGCACCCTTCCCATCCCCCACACCCACCCGGAGGGCCCCATGAAGGAGAACTTCAAAACAAGGACCAAAACAAGGTGGACCATCCCATGTGAACTCTGTCCCCTGCGTGAGTCACTGCCCACATCTCAGTGACTCAGCTGAGCCTGGAGCAAGGATACATCAGAGAAAGCTGTGTCGCCATGGAAACTGTTCTGTCCCTCAGAACTGACCTTCAAGAGCGTTTCATGGAAACTGAATAAGCAACAGAAATTTTCCAGGCAGATGACCCTCACTTCAAACCAAGTCAGAAAAGGTCCTTGAAGTAGTGAGTGGTGCTTTCTTTACTTCAAGGAGGTTTGTCGGAAAAATAAGGTGGCAGCCTGCGTTCCTTCCCTTGTTCATAACATTTGTGGAGCCGGGCTGTGTGCAGAGATGGGTGGCAGTAGTGGGCGGGGCTGCAGTAGTGGGCGGGGCTGCAGTGGTGGGAGTGGCTGCAGCACTGGGCCCAGCATCCCAGCCTCTGCCCTCAGTAAGCATAAAAGCCTTGGGAATACTGCCAACCAGAACGTCCATGGAGAAGTCACCTGAAGGAGCTACAGTGAGAACACTTTTGGCTGAACTGTTTGGGTTTTACAGATGGAATGTTTGCCTGATAAAGTGGGTAGTTATACTTTATCTACTCTTCTTAATCAAGTTCTAAACTGTAACATAGAATCTTCGTTTCTTGTGATCTCCCCTAGGAGATAAGGGTTTGATTTATGAGGTTTCGATGCCTGTCAATTAGATTGTAAGTCAGCCATCGGGGGGTGAGTTCTCTTGGTTAACCTACCCCGCCTAACCTGCCCTCAGACTTGCCTCTCTGTGCCTCCCGCATGCACAGCGTTTGCTAATAGACCCCCAACTTTGTTCACCTGTGGGGCTGGCGTGCTCTTCCAGTGACCTGGCCCCTTTCTATTCTAACCCAGTCGGGTCGGCTGGCTGTGTCCCAGCCCTGGTGAGCTTCCCTTCTCTCCAAGCTCCAGTAACTTCCTCTCTCATCATTCTTTCACATCCCAAGGTAGTGACACCTCCTGAACCCACCTCTGTGCCACCCCCAGGTGCCACACCATTCATTAAAGTCCCCACGCCTTGCCCTCAACTTTGTAAATAGCCCTTTTTGTCCAGCTCACCTCGAATTTCCCGGTTTGACCCTGCCACTAGCCTGTTTGCTCGAAGAAGCCTGGCGATACCCACCCCCTCCCTTGTTAATGGGGGAATGGCTCAGAAACGGCTTCTCTAATTCCAAGGTCAGCTTTGCAGTAGAGACGACAAACACTGAAGTCTATTCAAAGTTGCGTCATTTCAGAATACTCCTGCCCTGGGTCAGACAACCTGGATGGAGCGCCGGGCATGGTGGGGGGCTTCACATGTTTACTGTGCTTCAAGTTTTAAAGGGAAGGCCATCCAACGTCTCAGGGCACGCAATCGCCTGGAGTCTGGAAGACTGGAGAAGCGGCTATTGTACTCCGTGACCTCGGGCAAGTCCCTTGATCTCCTGCGTTTTAATTTCCTTTGAAAAATCTAAGGTGGTTCAGAGTCCTCATTAATGAGCATAAATGAAGAGCCTTTTGCCAAAGCAAGCTCAGTATCCATTCTTGGTGCTTTTCTCGGAGGTTATTTTCGTGTGTCGGTGCATGGATGTGAGCATATTTGATAAGGCGCTTCCTGGAGGTGTTTGTGAGAGCCTGCCCAAGTCAGGGGTCGCTCTGCCTTTGGAGCCAGCTCCCCCTCCTCCAGCAGTGTGCAGGGGGAAAGAGAATTCCATGTGGGCCCTATTTTTGTACTGTTTTCCCCGAAATAGAACAGCACGATTCTGTTCAGTTTGCTTCCCGGTGGCTTTACCTCCTGGAGCGCTCCCTCTGAAGGAAGGACTTCCCCTGCCTCCTGCTTCCTTAGCGGGTTTCCTCAGACCCCTGCTCAGGGGAATGCCGGCTTGGCAGGAAGACACACTCGGCCAAGGTCTTACGGAGCCTTCGCTGCTGGCCGAGGGTCCCACTTCAGGCCTCTCATTCCTCCTGAAGGACCAGACAGGAAGCACCATACAGTTGCCAGAGATTGCATGGTCCCTGGTGGTGCTCCGCAGAGATGTACCTTAAATCTGCTTCCTGGGAGCACAGGGGGACCTGCTGGGAGATGGCGTGGACCGGCAGGAGGTACTGGGGCGGAAGGAGTAGGGGCCTTGGGAATCACCCGGGTCTGCTTTCAAGCGTCGGGTCTGCTGCCCCTGACTAGCTGTGAATTTGGGGCACCCTTTGCTGTGTGGGCAATGACTACATGTAGGGTTGCTTGATTAAACACAAGACACCCAGATAAAACTTGAATTCCAACTAAACAATGAGTGCCTTCTTTCAGTACTTTGATAAAAGTGGTTTGATGTTTATCTGAAATTCACATTTACCTGGGCATCCTGTATTTTTATTGGCCATATCTGGCAACCCTAACTTGGTATCAGGCAGCTGCCTCACCAAAGGCTCTCAGCAAAGACTTCCCTTCACTATATATTCATTCAGTAAGTGTTTATTGTGAATCTACTTTGGACCAGGTTCTGGGGACATGGCAGGGAATAAGACAGTATCTGTTTCTTGTGGCTGCTGTAACAAATACCATGTATTTGGTGACTTAAAGGACACACCTATGTTCTTTTGCAGTTCTGGAGGTCAGAAGTTCAACATGGGTCTCCCTGGCCTGACGTCAAGATGTCAGCAGAGCAGCTTCCTTCTGGAAACCCTGAAAGACAATCCAGTTCCTTGCTTTTCCTTGCTTTTAGAGATGCCTGCATTCTTTGGCTCAGGGCCCCGGAGTCCATCTTCTAAGCCAGTGGTGACAGCTTCAATCCTTCTCGTGCCCTTCTGTTCTCTCTCTTTCTCTCTCTTCTGCTGTCCAGAGCCCTGTGATGACACTGGGCCCACCTAGATAACCCAGGATGGTCTCCCATCTTAGGGTCTGCTGATTGGCAACTGTGATTCCGCGTGCAGCCTTGATTTCCTGTTGCCGTGTAGGGTGCCATCCACAGGTTTTGGGGACCAGGAGCCTGGACGTCTTGTGGGGTGCGTCATTCTGCTAACAGTCTCTGACCTCACGGAGCTCACAGTCTGGGGTGGGAGGTGGGGGTGAGAGAGAGGGGAACAGGCAATAAACAAGTAAACAAAAAATAAATGAGTTTACATATAATTCAGGGTCTCTTATTCCTCTTCCTGTATGTGCTCAGCCCCTCCCCTCAACCCAGGGGCAACTGGCACAAGCCCGGATTCAAGACAAACCAAATAAGGACAAGAAACACTAAAAATAAGAAAGTAGTGCAATGACTTTGGGAAATTGACTGTATCCGCTGAAGCCGAACACAAGCCTAGCCTACGACCCAGAGGCTTCACACATAGGGATATACCCAAGAAAAATGTGTAGGTATGTCCACCAGAAGACAAGAACCAGAATATTCAGGCAGCACTATATGTAATAGCTCATGACTAGAAACAACTTAAATGCCTTTTAACAGTTGAATGAATAGATAAAGTAGGGATAGTTATGCAGTGGAATATTGTGCAAAAATGAGAATGAATACCTCTTGCTACATACAATAACATGGGTGAATGCCACTAACATAATGCTGAGTGAAAGAAGCGGGCACAGACACCTGTTCAAACAAGTGCCCCGATCTTCGCCTGTGTGGGTGTCAGGCTGGGTCAGCCTGCCTGAGCTGGAGCCACTTCTCACCGCACAGTTCCAGGTTGGAGTTGGCGGGAAGAAGGATGTGCCCTCGATCTGAAGGATAGAAGTGGACAGCAGCCGTCTCCCTCCAAGGTCCTGGCAGCTGCCCTCGTGAGAGATGGCACAGAGCTTGTTCTTGCTGCCTCCCTCCCTTTCCTCTTGCCAGTATCACTGACCAGTAACAACTCTGGGGCCACCACTTGCAGAGGCAGCTGTCCATAGGCTTCCATCAGCTTTGCTGGGCTCCAATCTGGCAAACCACGTGCAAGCCTGCGTTCCAGATTTTCCTGCAAGCCACACTCATCCCCTGTGCAGTGCTTCTGGAAGGCTGGGGCAGACCTTGTCTCTGACCCTCCCCAGCTCCTCCCACAGTCGTGTAGGGTCTAATCCCCGTAATAAATCTGTTATCCTGTGTCAGTTAGGCAGTTCTGCCTCCCCGACTGAACCTGACCTGATAAGCCTTATCAGGAGCCAAAGAGTGGGAGGCACATCTGGTAGGGGCCAGGGGCGCTGGGGGCTGCAGAGGTTGGTTCCAGAGCTGTGTTTATTTTGAAAAAGTCCATCAAGCTTCATGCCTATGATTCGCACACTTTTCTGGATATTTGAATATGCAGCTTTTTCAAGGGTGTTTTTAAGTTTTGCTACCATGGTTATTTTCTGCCACATGCTTATCAAGTTCCCAAAGCGGGTCTGCCTGGCTCCTGGGTCAGAAGAATGGGCAGGGAGAGCCTTATCTTCTCTGTGAGTTCCCATGGCCTGGCTGGCCCAGTGAAGGTCCCCTCTGCCAGTAACGGGCTCAGGGCTGCTGGGAACAGAACCAGGGATGGTCTGGGAGGAGGGACGGGGGAGGTTGCCTTTTCTCCAGGAGCTGCATCTCCAGAGGAGATTCCAGGGAGTCCCCCTTTACATGTTAACAGTCTCTTATCTTGGGGGCACTGCTCGGAGGAGGAACTGCCTCGTAAACCTCCCGAGGGGCATTTTACGTGCTTTTCCCACCAGCTCTTACAGGGACCCTGAGTGAAGAAAGACCCTGAGAAAGACCCTTGCGTTGTGATTAGATGGGCTGGGTGAAGCCTGATTCAACTCTCAGGGTCAACCAGGGACCCAGGACGCATGCCTGGATGCATCCCTGCCCTTGTGGGTGCCCTTGACTTAGGTACATGATGCAGAATGACCTTTGAAAGTTACACATATTTATCTGTGTATTTTATGTATGTTTATGTATGCATATTTATTTTTATACAATGTATTATGGGGAATCATTATATTCTATAAACTTTATTTATAATCTACATATAGTTTGTATATTATATATTTAATATGCTTTTTAATATAATTATATAAATTATATAAATATAATATGTTATAATTATGATTTATAAATAAAATGTGTGATTTTGTTTATATAAACTTACATTTACATAAAATATAAATATATAATTTAGAAATATAGTTCTATTATAATTGATATTATGTAATAAAATTTACAGGTTACATATAATATAGAATGTTTTTATATACCTTATAAAATAAGTGTATTTGTATAGGAGTATATTTAAAGGTAATATATATTTATTTCAGTGTCCATCTGGACCTCCAGTTCATGTCCACCTGCAAAGGCAAATTTTACCTGCCTGAAGCCATAGGACACACATTTGGGGGGCTCGCCACCACGTAATGTTACAGGAAGAAATGCAAAGTCCTTTGGCTACAGTGCTGGAGCTGAGAGTAGGTGGCGCAGGCAGCAGGAGACCAGGCGTGGGGACCCAGGAGGCTCAAGCTCCAGGCTCTCTCTCATTCTCTCTCCCTGCCTTGCAATCCAAGGTCCTTACAATGGCCCAGGACCCCCTGAACTGACCCCTGCTGCTCCCTGGCCCCACGTGTGCCCCTCCTCACAGCTCCTCTGCCCCTCACCCATGCCAGCCATTAGCCAGCTCTGCTAGGAGTGTGGAGACCCAGGAATTCAAGTCATGGGCACCCCTCCCTCCTCCTGGCCCCACACAAATGCCACCTATTCAGAGAGGCTGCCGGAAAGTCCTACTTAAATAGCACCATCCACTTCCTGTCCTGTTCGTGCCGCTTGGTTTTTCTTCCTAGAACTTGATACCTGCAAGCATACTACTCATTTTCCCATCCGTTTCTTTACTGTCTGTCTGCCTGTGCTGGAGAATAAGCTTCCTGGGGACAGTCACTATCAGCACCTCCAGTGTGGAGAGCAGGGCCTGGGACACTGGAGGTGCTCAGAAATACTTGAATGAATGAATGAATGAATGAATGAATGAATCATCCTCTCCCAACCTCCCCTCCCTCTACTTTGGGTCTATCACTGCCATTTCTGATGAACTTGAATAGATATTCTTCTGGGAAATACATTTTCCTGTCAGATTTCCAAATGCTGAGGTTCAGAAACAAAAGACCCCCACACCCACTTGCGGTCACTTCCAACAGTCAGCTTCCGACACCCAGGCTAGTGAATACTCCCGACATCTACATCTCTGTGGGGTCATGGCACCTGCCTCACTGCAGAGCCTGGGCCCAGCAGGACCATGGCACAAGCCTCTTCAGCTGGCAGGGAAGACCCACAGATGTGAGTCTGACCAGCTGGCTGTTCTGTGCATTCCTTCCTGAGTTTGCCATGCTGGGCTTGGGATGGGAATTAATTAATTAATGTATTTATTTATTTGTTGATGGTTGATGTTCTCCACTATCATGAGCAGGATGAAAACACAGAGTTTATGACAAACAAACAAAACCCAAAAGCCCAAAACAGTTACTTTGGGGAATAGAGCTGGGGATGGGTTGGAGTAGAACAGGATACCAGTGTTTCTCATTTAAAGGTTCTAGGGATTATTTGATCTTTCTTAACCACGTGCACTATTACATCAGGGAAAACAATACAAATTGGATAAAGTCAATCCCCTGCTGAAACTCCTCCCACGACACCTGGGACTCAGAACGTGATCTCAGCTCTTCCCATGGACTCCAAGCCGTGCTGGTCTGGCCCTGCCTCCCTCCCTGGTCTCTGCTCCAGCCACAACACAGAGGGCCTTCCTATCCAACTGCCTTTGCACATGCTGTTCCCTCCTTCTGAGTGCTCTTTTCCCAGCTGTCACTGTAGACTTCATCAGAGCTTCTAAATCTAATTATCTATTTTCAGGGCCATTGGACTATCTTCTCTTGCCTGATAGATTCTAGGTTCCCAGAGGGCAGGGCTCATGTGTGTTCATACACCGACACATGCCGGCCCCCGGCACAGTCCCACTCACGCTTTCTCCACAGCTGCTGGACCTAACAGAGCGAGAGCAGCTCGCCCCTCCAGATAAAACATGCAGCAGTTTCTGTCTCTCATGCCCTGCTGTTCAGCACCCGTGCTTTTCCCATTCGCTAAAATGTAAGTAAAAATAACATCCTGTTGATCAGGTATCATGAGAGAGGCCTCTGAGCAGTGACAGGGAGCCAAGGAACTTGACCTAAGCATAGACTTGAACAGATGTGAGCCAAAGGAAGAAAAGGTCTGCAGCAAACCATCTCCCTGATGTCCGGCACCAGCAGCTAAACTTCCACCATAAAAGCCATTCCTCTGGACTTGGGAAAGGTACATCTGAAAACAGAAATGAGATCAGATTAGATAATGCTTATGGTGATAAATTGTGGGGTAGGGCAAAAAGCAAGGGATGCAACGTTCCCGCATGGTGCGGGCGGTGGTTTCACCTGCATCCACCGGACTCCAGGACTCCATCTGTAGACTTGGCTTCTGTTGGCGTCCACCTGCCCCTCAGCGCTCAACCCAGGGAGCATCGCGTGCATTTCATCCTGGCCACCAGGGGGCGGAGGAGAGTCCAATCTCGGCATCTGGAGACTCAGGTTGGGGTTACACTCCTTGCTCTCTATCTTGGGTTTCATCCCAAACACCTGAAACACTAACATTAAAAAAGTTTTTTTTTTTAAAAGAATCCGTGGATTCTTTAACCCCAGGGAAAGTTTGGTATGCAGTGGGCCCTGGGAATCTAGCTCAGTTGGTTTTTTTTTAATCAAGTGCCTTGGTCGACTATGGTGTTGCCGGGTCCATGGACCACTGGTCTGTGTCACCCACAGATGAACTGAGCATTCAAACTCCACGGAGAATGTTAGTCCCACCCATGATTGTTCATGAGAGGGATGAGGGGGACAAAGGAGAGGGCAGCCCTGATGATTCATTTCACTGCTCTCTCCCTGTCTTTGGACCACGCCCAGAGTCCCTGCTCTGCGGACACCCGGGGCTGGGGGACAGGGGAGCAGGGGGCAGGCATCCATGCTGATGAGAAGAGGGTCCCAGGAAGTCAGAGAAGGTGCAGAGACTGCTGGAGAAAGGACTCATCCTTCTTGTCTGCAGAGACCCAGGCCAACATTTTCTTTTTTTTCTTCGCTTTTTATGTATTTATTTACTATGGAGTCTTTAGTTGGACTCAGGCACAGGGGGCACCATTTTTCTCCCTGGTCCCGGTGAGTCCCTCTCTTGTTTCATGTCTCCAATCCCCTCTCTCTGAGTTCCCACTGCGGCCCCCACCCCTGTGTCCCTGTGTGTCCCTGTGCAAGGTTTTGTGGCCAGACAACTTGCAGAAGTGGTCCGACGTGAAATATCTCATTCTCCTTTTCCTTCCCCTCAGCACAGTGTGAAGATTCATCCGTGGTGTGGGGTGGACCCAACACACTGCCCCAACTGGTGTCCTGCACTTTGTGGCAGGCACCCCCCCACTGTACTGTCCACTGTCCCAGTGACTGACACCTAAGATCTCACCACCATAAACAGCACTTCAGTGGACATCTTTGTGCACGGCCCATGTGGACCGTGTGGGAACTCTGCAGGATAACTTACGCCGGGTGGGATGCGGCTCGTAGGGTGTGTGGACTGTTAACGTGACCGCTAACTCGTCAGAGTTTTATGCCTCAGCCACGAAGGGGGAACATCCCTACTTTAATAACTGCAAGTATTCCACGATGCAAATGCCATTAGGCCCCAAATTGCGGAAATGTGACTTGGACACAAGTGCATTGTGGGTTGTTGCTTCGAGTGCACGTAAAAAATAGATGGCACTATTTTTGTTCTTTGCACTCGTAGCTTTTTCTGAAATCAAACAGAAAGAGACCCTCTGATTAGCAGATGCAGAAGAGGATTCGGGAACACTCGAAGTGTGATGCAGGACCTGCAGGATCAGCATCACCTGGAGCGGGTTAGAAATACAGACCTCAGTGCCGCTCCCCTCCCCCCGCCCAACGCCCCTCACCTCGGAATCAGAGACTTTGGGTGAGGAAATCCGTGCTTGAACCAGATCTCTAGGGAATTCTCAGGTTAAAGCTTGGGAACAAATGAAGATAAATCTGAGAGACAGACAGACAGACGGACAGGCAGACAATAGGTACAGAGAGAGTGAGACAGAGAAAGCATTAGACAGACAAGCTGATGCTGGTTTGGGGAAACCCTAGGACACAGAACCACAGGCCTGAACCTCCCTTCAGAGAGTTTATGTGTTACCTGAGCAGTGAGAAGGCATCTTGAGCTGTCCCGAGGAGGGTGGCATGGTCCCTCAGCAGAGGGGACCAAGCCATGGACTGTCTTCCTCAAATAGATCTCAATGTTTAGTCATTTTACAAATGTCACCTCCTGGGAAGTTTTTCATAGACAGTAAGATCCCAGGATGAGACGAAGTTGAAACTTCCTGACTAGTGTAATCTCCTCTTATTTCAGAGACATGGAAACTGAAGCTCAGAGAGGTGCTGTGCCTCCCCCGAGGTCGCGCAGCTATTCAGTGGCAGAGCCAGGCTTGGTTCCTCTCCTGTGTCATATGCTTAGCCCTATGTATGGAAAAGAAGGCTCTGGAAGCGCTCACGGAGCTGTTGGGGCAACTCCGAAAGGGTCGCAGGCTCATCTTACAGATGAGGAAGGAGGTGAGGTAGGACTTGGAGGGCGCCTGCTGGAGCTCACCCCCCACTCCGCTGCCTGCCATCCCCCAGAAACTCAGAGAGCCAAACCTGCACACAGCTGGCGGCTTCAGGTTCCCAGCCAAGTTCGCTTTGACATTACGAGACAAAAAGCACAAACGTGTTCCAGTGGGACAGACCGTTACTGCGGTGCCATTCAACAGGGTTTACGATTTTCCTGGAGCCTCTCAGCCGGGTGATGCCAGAGAGTGAGCCAGAAAAAGAAAATTCTTAGGTGACGTAAATGCCGTCAAGACACTTGCGAGTGGCATGCACTTTTCCTGCCCCAGGAAGTGGTGGGGTGTGGGGGATGGAGTCGTCTTAGAGCCAAACAGGGGAAAGAGAAGAAGAACAAGCCCTCATGCCTGCGGATGCATTTCATCGCACGCGGGCCTCGCACACCCGCGCCTTCGCTTTTGAGCCAAATGCCTCGACTTAATAAATGCTCCAGGTAATTAGCAGACGGAGGACACCCATTAAATCATTAGCACTGAGATCACCCGAGAGGGCATTAGAGAGTCAAGACATTAATTGCATTATTTTATTTCCAGATAAAAGTTATTTTGGTGGAGCCAGCCTTGCCAGAGAAGAAGGTGATAAGATCAGATGCCGTCTTTAACTGCCAGAGAGCCTATTAGGGGTCCAGCAGCCTGGGGCTCTGATGACAGTCCAGACTGGGATGGGCTGCAGGGATTCGCTTCAAGCCAGAGGAAAGCTCGACATGCCCGAAGACTGGCCTGTGAACGAGGGGGACCAGCTCATGGCGGTTTTAGCCCCCCAAGTCCTGCATCCCCGGAACCTCCTTAAACCTTAGAGAATCAAGTTGGCCTCTGCAGGGTCTTGGGGGTGTTAGGTAACGTGGGTACATTTCTGATGGCCCAGCCACAACAGTGATGATTTTCACATGGAGGGAAAAAAAAAGAAAAATAAAAACCTTTCTCCTCCAAGAGAGGAGTCTTGGCTCCTTAGTAAACACAGAAGTTGGACTTGGTGCCCAGCCTTGGGTCTCTCTTGGCAGCCAACCAAAACTGAGAGGGAGAGGGAGAGGGAAAGGGAAAGGGTGAGGAAGGGGGGAGGGGTGGGGGAGGGGAAGGGGAAGAAGAAGGGTTGTGTAAGGAGTGGCTGTGTCCCTGGAGAAGCATGCCTAGTTCCACGGGGAAATGGGTCCCCTAAGAGAAGATTTCTGTAGGAATTTTGCTCATCAGCCATGAGACCAATTGGCCCTGTCATTAGAGCAATGGACATTGAATGGGCAAAGTCATTCTTTCTTGCTCCTTCCCTGTGTTTGTGCAATACCAGCCAGAATTGGCAGCCTTTTATTAAAAACACCTGGCCATTAAGAGCCTGTGCCCCACAGGAGATAGAAACCTGGATGGTAGGTGGTTTCTGCTTTTGGGCCCGGGTGTCTCAGATGGGGACAGCCCTGGAGAGGCGAGGACTTGGCTGCCCCTGTCTCCTTGTCCATAAGTGATTCCCAGTTCCACACTACATCGTGGAGAGGGTGGAACATGAAGCAGAGTTCAAGAGTGTTGGTTTGAAATGTAGGAGGTGACACATAAGGAGGTCCTGTGTCTTGGATTTTAATGGGCAACATATGGCCTTGTGGGTCACAACTTTAGGCTGTAGAAAATGTACCAGGCGCCCCACAAATGCTTAAGGAGTCGTGCTTACTGGGTAGGGCAGGGGTGTCAAACTCATTTTCACCGGGGGCCACATCAGCCTCACGGTTGCCTTCAAAGGGCTGGATATAATTTAAGGAGTATATAAATGTGACTACTCTAACAGTTAAACAGAAGCTGGGCGCTGCTGCCGGGTAGAAACAAGGTGCCGGGCCACATAAAACAAGGTGGAGGGCCGGACTCGGCCCTCGGGCCTCGTGTGTGCCACCTGTGGGGTAGGGACTGAGCTGAGGCCACTTGATACTCTCTCATTTTGAGGACCTGGTTCATCAATTTAATACCATAAATAGGATCACAAACTAGCTTTTTACTTAAAGTGACCCTAGATGCATCCTGCTATTGATGAATAGAAGTTAATTGTGTCCCTCTCTCCCCTTCCCTCCCTCTCCTTTTCCCTCTCTCTCTCATAAAGCATTTCACAAGCATTTATGGGGTACCGGTAATAATGATGATAATGAATATTTACATATATGAGCGCCTACTATTTTCTAACCAAACTTAAATTGTTTGGATGCATCATTTGATCTCATCTTTATACTTACTTTGTACTGTTTTTCTTTTATTGTTGTAAAGTATGTATAACATAAAATTTATTTCAGCATTTTTAAGTGTGCTGTCAGTGGCACCAAGCACACATCCACACTGTCATGCTGCCAGCACCCCCACCCACCTCCAGAACTCTGGCATCTTCCCAAACTGACACTCCGTCCCTGTCAACACTAACTCCCCCGCCCCTCCCCCAGCCCCTGGCACTCTCTGTCTCTATGAATTTGTCTACTCTGGGGAGTTCGTTTGAGTGGGACCGTACAGCACTTACCCTTATATGACTGGCTTGTTTCACTCAGCGTAATGTCCCCAAGATTCATCCACATCGTAGCGTGTGTCAGAGTCTTCTTCCTTCTAAAGGCCGAGTGCTATGCTATCGTGTGCATATGCTGCATTTTGTTTGCCTTGCTGTCTATTAATGGGCAGCTGTGTTGCTTCTCCTTGTTTCCTGTTCCGTGAGGCTTAACTAAAGAACACTTTGTTGGTTTTTGCCGGGTTTTGGTTGTTGTTGTCGTCCTTTGACCACAGACGTGGGAGAAGCCGCAGCTCCTGAAATTCCAGGCTTATTTCTGACACCTGCGTGTCTTGTCTTCACAGAAGACCCAGGGTCTCTGGGTTTCAAGGGCAAGAGGTTCTTGGGTTGTCCTGAGGCCAGCTTGGAAGGGAGGTCCGGGTCTAGACCCCACTTTCCTCAGCCAACCAGGAAGCTCAGAATTCCATAACCAACAAACAGTCATAGAAAGTGCTGGAATCCAGCTCTCCTGGGTTCTAGCTAGATTGTGCAGGAATTCAATAGATCGCAAACCCTGATCCCGTTGACCAGGAATGATCTTTGTTTCACAGCTGCTTTCTTGTCAACCAGCCTCATCCTGCAGGAAGCGCTTCCCATCTCCCTGTTCATGCTGGGAATGCTTTGGTGGGCTCTGTGCTGCTTGACCATTCCCAGGTTGTCAGTGGTTTCTCTAAAGCTTTTCATTCATAAACCATCAGCAGGAGCCCATCCAAAGCCAGGAAAAAACCTCTCCCTCTGCCCCGCTCCTGTGCGCTGCCGTTACCACCTCCTCCTCAGCATAAACAGAGCTGATCACTTTATACCCTTTGTATATTGTTTCTTAATATGAATGAAGTGAAACAGCTAACCGGTAGTCATTCAAATTATCGCCTAACGTAAACTGACAACGTGGGTTGAAGTGTTTAGCTTCAGAAACTGTGAAAATGGTCACAGCTTAGTAATTAACTCACATTTACTTAACCCCAGCATTCACTTTGTTATTATTCGCATTTTTAATCAAGGAAACAGGGTTCATTCGACCGGTGGGGAATATGACCTGACCCGTGCCCATTTATTTGCAGCTGACCCGACCCACGCCCTCGTCCCCGACGTCCCCGCCATCAGCCTCCCCGGGACAACCTTGAAATCAGCGCCACGGGCTCCAACACAAACAGCTTCCTGGCCACTGGGCTCCGAGGCCGCGGCGGGCAGGGCTCGGCCGACACCAGGGCACACGTTCAAAAGAAACAGAGAGTTTTTACCTTTTTGCCAACAATTCTGTAGGCAACATTTGTTTTCTATCTTCCTTTTTTTTTTTTCTTCATTAAATCACTTTTATAAACTCCTCAAAAGTTTCAGTTTATTCAGTGACAATTAGTTTATGGCATTTCTGAAGTGGATTTAGATTCAAGTGATAAAATTACAAGCCAAAATTGCAACCATAATGGAAAATCCTGGTTCATGTTTGGCCCTCAAGACCACAACTGAAAGATTACGGGCTGACGCCAACAACTGGAGAAGCAGCAATCATAAGACATTCTTGTCCCTGGGCGGCGGGATCCCAGCTCGGCCATGAGGGTGCGCAGTGTCCTGGGCTGGAGGCCCGGTGCTTCCTGCTGCTCACGGCAGGACAGGAGAGACGGATTTGGCCTTGCCCGACAGGTGGAAGGAAAACAGGGTGCAGTTGGCAGATTTGCCTCCTCTCGCCCTGAAATGTGCTCCTTCTTTCCCAAACTCCAGAGCCAGCACTTTCCTGAATTCCAGCCCGGCTGATTGCATCTCAGTTTCTTGGTGTTTAATGGAGACCTTCCTGAGCTATTTCCTGATAGCAGCTGGGAGCCTTTTGAACAGTCAGCAGCGGGATTCTGGAACAATCTAAACTCGTAATGGCAGTTCCAGGGGCAGGGCTGACTTTGAACTCCAGCAGGAAGTGCAACACGCGGCCAGCTCACCCCTTTAAAGGCTTTTTCCTTTGCATGGTTTTGACCCGAACAATCCCCCCAGATCCTGTTCTCCAGGGGGAGGAGAGACCCGTGGCGGGAACTAAGCTTTATTGAGCATCTACTACATTCCAGCACTGGGGATACAGCTGTGAACTAGAGAGCCCTGGTCCTTGCCCTCCCCAGTCGGGGACAGAGGGAACAAAATGGAGACCAGAGGGATTCAGGTGGCAGCGATAGCCATTCTCTTCTCTTGTCACAAGCCCTCCAACCACCTCTGATCCTTAGCCTGAGTAGCAGCTGGGAACAAGCCCTCATCCTGGATGAGCTGCACGGAGCAGCCATCTGCACCTGGGGCCCCAGGGGGCAAATGGCCCTCGTGGCCTTCCCCTTCCTCGGAGAGATCACTTCACTGTTTCTGCGCCCAGGGCTCGGCCTGCCAGGGTGCCTCTCAGACACCCCACGCACCCAGATGCAGAAGCTGGAGGCCCTAATAACTGAAAAACCCGAAGAAACCATAGTTCATAGTTGGTATGTGTTCTCTCTCTTCCCTAGATAGATAGATAGATAGATAGATAGATAGATAGATAGATAGACACAGACACATACATTTAGATAGATATACACATGCACACAGACACATGCACACATGTGCACACACAAGTATTGATACATGTATACAAGGGGGCCCCCAAAACTTGGAATTTATTTATAAAATTTGTGTATTTATTCTTACATGATTAAACTTCAGTCACCTTCAAAGTTCTCTCCATTTGATACACCACGCCTATCGAGACTTTTTTCCACTGCTCAGAACACTTTTTGAACTCATCAATTTTGATGCCTCTTAGTGCTTCTGCCACTTTTTATTTCACCTCCTCCACACCAGCGAAACTTCTCCGTTTGAGGATTTTTTTCATCTGGGGAAACAAAAAAAAAGTTGCTCGGGGAGAGATTGGGTGAATAGGGAGAGTGGGGCACAGGGGTCATGCCATTTTTGGTGAAAAACTGCTGGACACTCAAGCGTGGTGTGGGCAGGTGTGCTCATAAATCACCCAGCATGAAATGGGCAAATGTGTTGAAAGAATCTTCAAAAAAATTCACTGAAGCCAAATGCAGCCTCTCACAGCAGTGCCAGCTGCTGTACTGGTGCAAATGGGTTCCTAGAACACTCACCTAGCAGGGGAGTCCTGTACTACAAGGGGCCCGCCCTCCAGAAGATAGTTCTGGGTTATTTTGGAGTCGCCCTTCCTACATAAGCACACAGATGATATAAAATTGGAACTACTCTAAGCCTGTTTTGCATTAACTTTATTAACTTAACAGTAATTTCATAACCACAAACCCTATCATTAGTTTTTTTCCTATGGCATCACTTGTATACTTTTATTGACTTGTACATTGCCAGGACAATGTGTGCTCTCTCTTAACAGCTCAGACAATGCAGAAGTGAGTCAGGTAGAGACAGCGCTGCTCTGGATGCCCCATCCGACGTTGTTCATGGCTGGCTGACTGGCCTGCTTGTTTCCTGCCTGGCATGCTTTTCCCGGTCAGGTGGAAACAGACCCATGTGTTGTTTGTCAGAGCTGAAATGGTGCCGCATCATATATAGTTTGCTTGCAACATCTCTCTTCTCTTGCCTGGCCATCTTTTGTGCTGGTCTGTATGCACTGCCCCACTGTAGGCCTGCCAGCTGGGAACCCTGTACCTGTCCGCCTGAGCTTCCCTTTTCTGGGGATGCTCATCCACACACAGGGCAAGCAGAAGTGCGAGAGTAATGACCTCTTGCCTCCCGCTCCCCAAATAGCCCCCAACAATGAGGAAGAGGAATTTCATGGCTGAAATCCCACTTAGTGGTGGGAAGGCACCAGGGCATGGCCAGCACTATCTCAGAGTCCTGGCATGCTGGTAATATAATATAATAAATATAATATAATATAATATAATATAATATAATTAATATAATATAATACTCCTTATATTGGCCACCTCCCCTCCCTGTCCCACTACCCTGTCTCCCGCTGGTGTTTCCTGGGATCATGCCCAATTAAACTTGTACTGAAATCCCCATGCCACAGGGTGCTTCTAGGGGAACCAAGACCCAGAGAGCCTCAGAGCATTTAATGGGTCACTCCCCATGGGGAACATTAGGTTGTTCCTACTCCATTATTTTTAGTGGTTTGCTAATATTTTGTCTACATCTGGAGTCAGCATCCTATTGCCCACGGGCCGAATGTGGCCTACCACCTGTTTCTGTAAATAAAGTTTTATTGGCACGCAGCCAGCCCATTTGCTCATGTGTGGTCTATGGCTGGTTTCCCACAACTATAGGGGGAGTTGAACAGTTAGATAGAAACTGTATAATTCAAAAAGCCTAAAATAGTTACTATCTGGTCCTTTGCAGAAAACATAATATATGAGGTCTGTCCAGAAAAAGTCCAGCCACGAGAATGGTCCATAACGAGAATGGTTTGCACCACATCGATGTAACCTGGCAGCCAGGGAGAGTGGACTGGAATGCGCATGCGTGAGCAATGATGACTTCACTGGACTAGTCAGTGTGGGCAGAAGATGCCCTTGAGTGAGCATGTGTACTGTGTGGCTATCGCATTCAAAGTGACTGAGTGAGTAGAACAATGAATCTGCATCAAATTTTGCATTAAGCTTGAACATTCCTCCACAGAAACTATTCAGATGATTCAGAAGGCTGCAGCTGTGGACAGCTGGTGATGGGCAGCTTCATCACGACAATGTACCAGTTCATGCATCACATCTCGTGCAGAGCTTTTTGGCGAAATGTCTAATCACCTAGGTGACTCAGTCCCCTTACAGCCCAGATTTGGTACCCTGTGACGTTTGGCTTTACTGCAAAACTGAAGTCATCTTTGAAAGGGAAGAGACTTGAGACCATCGATGAGATTCAGGAAAATATGACGGGGCAGCTGATAGTGATTGGGAGAAGTGTGTGAGGTACCAGGTGCCTACTTTGAAGGGGGCTGAGGCATCATTGTCCTATGTACAATGTTTCTTGTATGTTCTTCAATAAATGTCTCTATTTTTCATATTACATGGCTGGACACCATATATATATATAATCTCACAGTGCATTCAGTGTCCTTGTAATCAAATCTTCGCACGTGTTATTTTCTTTCTTATATTCTAATTTTGAGAGTACATTTATTAAAGCTGGGGACAGTGAAACAGGGACAGGCCTGGGATGGGAGACGCACAGGAGAGAGACCAGGCAGGGCTGTTCGGCTCTAGAAACATGGTGGGAAGAAGTGAGCCAAGGCTGGGCTGCCGTCAGCTCACTGGAGAGTCAGAGAAAGCGGGCCTTGGGGGCAGGTCCACGGTGGTAGCCTGGGATGAGCTGCCGCTGCCCATTGCTCCCTGGTTGCAAGTCTGGTGGGGTCCCTTAGAGTTTAGGAGATGCTCGCCTGTGGGGGAAGGAGAGGGGAAGGGAATGGCGTGGGCGTGCTCAGGGGAGGGAGAGCACACCTGCAAGAATTTTATTTAGATGAATGTCTCAGAAAGAATTCCTGAATCAAAAGCTAGTTGCATTTTTAGGCTTTTGATGCGTATAATTATATTTCTTTCTAGAAAGGCCAAGTAACTACGGCAGGTTTTGAAAGTGCCCATTTGAGGGTCAGAAATTGTTTCTTTTCTAGGTTCAGCTCATTTGACGAAGTAAACCAAGCCCATCTGCTCCAGACCACATGGAAGTGGTGGTGAGGATGAGGATGGTGACTTTCTGACACTTACTATGAAATACAAATAGTGTTTGGTCCTTTACATTCCTCATCACAACCCTGTTGAAGTCAGTGCTAAACCCTGTGACAGACGAGGAAGCCAGCCCCGAGAGCTTCGGTAGCTTGCCGAATGACGCACAGCTCGGTGCCTGCATTAGTTGCCCGGGTCTGCTGTGACACACGACCACAAACTGACACAGCAGAAACTTACCGTCTTACCATTCCCGAGGCTGGAGTATGAAATTCAGGTGTTGGCAGGGCTATGCTTCCAAAGGCTCAGAGATGCAGAATCAGGAAAACCTCTCAACATGGCAGAGTCAGAATGACACACCTGTCCCACCAGGAAGACAAACTCAGAGATTGAAGGGGTTGACAGTTAAAGGCCAAAGTGGGTGGGACCTCAGCAAGTTAGGTCCCTGCCCCCTTAAAACCAGACACAAGAAGCCGGGCCACCTAGAGGCCCAGACAGGAGTATTTTGGCACAGAACCAGACTTCCGGCTGCATCGTGGACAGGGCCCTGGGTACAGAGTAGGACCATTGGCATCGAGGCATCTAGCAGGACGAAAAGAAAAGAGAAGAATTATTCCCTGTTCTCAAGAAGCACACAGTCCTGCAGGAGACCAGAGCCAGGGCCAGTGCCCGCAGGGAGCCAAGGAAAGTCCTGCTCACCTCTCCTCTTCCCAGGCTCCACCTTGACCGTGACTCCACTCCCACCTTCCGTCCCAGCGATCAGCCTGGCTCCACCCTCTGCCGGGGAGCTGGGGAGCCACTGAAGTTTACTGAGAAAGGGAAAGGCTGTGAGGACAGTGGTGCTCTGGGTTGCAGGAGCTGGCAGCTAGGATGGTTGGGAGTGGGGGATGGCAGGGTGTAGCCATAGAACTGTTTACCGGGGGAAGGGTCCTGTCCTCTTGTACAAGCACTCCTCAAGCCCCAGCTCAGGAAAACAGGCAGCTGTATTTTCCCCTAGCCTTGTAAAATGCCAAGCATCTCCTACAGCCTGGGACAACTTTCCACTGAAAAAGCAAGCTGGCCTTTAGTGACACGGGAGAATCTGCTCACGGGATGCTGTGCCAGCATCACGTTGCAGTATCGCGTCATAGCTCCACTTCACAGATGCTGATTGTACGTCCGCCGCAGCCCTGGGGGCTCTGGACCAGACAGACAGAGCCCCGCCCTCACAGGGCGCACCCTCTGGGGCCAGGCAACACCTAGGCACACACCAGGCAGGCTGTTAAGGAAAAGGATGAGGACAGGGTACTGGGCGTGAGTGCCCCACAGAGTGGTGCCCAACCTTGTTTGGAGGGTCAGGGAGGCAGTGCCCACGTGCAGTAGGGCCTGAGAGATAGATGGGCAGGAGCCAGCTCAGATAAAGGAGGTGTGAGGGCTACTTCAGGCAGAAGAGACAGCAGGTGCAAAGGTCCAGAGGACGCAGAGAAGACAAGAGGTGCGTTCAGGCATGGGCGGGAACAGAAATGCTGAGGGTTAAGAGGTAACCGGCTTGTGTGGGATGTTCACGCAGCACCATCTCATCTGTGAGGTCAAAGACATACCCCTGTGCGCCCAGAGCAAGACGGCACAAGCGCCAAATGCTCACAGAGACTAACCTCTGGGGGTGGAGCTCCGCTGACTTTGTCTTCCACGTTCTTCTCTGCGTTTGTCGTTTTCTCCAGTGAACAGCGTAGCGTTTATCTATGGCTCGCAAGAAATGCTGCCTACCCACCAACCTCACGTCTCAGCAGCGTGCAATAAGAAGCATGTATCAATATTTAGCTCACAAGTTCAGGGCTGGCTGAGAGCTGGCTGGCCCAGGTTGAGCTCAGCCAGGATGGCTGTGCTCCAAATGTCTCTCATTCTTTCTGGGATCAGCAGGCTGGCCTGGGCGTGTTGAGCTCACGGCAATGGCAGGGGAACAAGAGAGCAGGCAGGGTCCCTTAAGGCTTAGGCTCAGAACTGGCATGCTGTCGCTTCTACCTCCCTCTGAGGACCAAAACAAGTCATGTGCGTGAACTCACAGTTAAGAGGAGGGGGCATGTATTCTGTCCCTTTGGTGCGGGGGAAACTGCAATGTCATGGGCTGGAAGTCATGGGTGTAGGGGACAATGAGGACTGGAGTCCTGGCAGGAATGTTATTTGAAGGACAAGGGTAAAGAGGAGGCCGAGGAGGAGCATGGAAGGCAGGGGGAGAGGGGAGGACTGGGGGCAGAGGTGAGAGACAGGGAGCTGACTGTGACATTTTCACCAGCCAGGAGGAAGAAGGCAGATCCAGGCCCAAACCTTGAGAGTACCTTGGTGATGGGAGGAGAAGGCCAAGGGAAAAAATCAAAATGCAGCTCTCTCCTAGGGAGAAGTGGATGCCCCTGGTGCCTCAATTTACCCATCTCTGAGAAGCAGAGGGAAGCATTCCTGAGTTAATATTTATAGAGCTCTCAGGGTAGTGCTTGGCGCGTAATAAGAGCTCTGTGAGTGGTTTTTAAACATAACCGTGCAATGCACTGGACATCATGCCTGCTTAGTCCCTTGATTGTGCAGGGACCCTGTCTGTAAAGGAACTGTCACCGCCACCCAACTCCCAGCTCTGCCCCCAGCTCTTTACCTAGCATCTTGCACACTGCTTTTCTTCTTCCGCAAAATAAATATATCACTTCCCTCCGGCAAAAGAGAAATAAAAGCAGTTCCTTAATGCATGAGAAGAAAGTATGGGAGAAATTCCAGTTTGATGGTCTACAGGTATGTTTGTTTGGACTGGCGCATATAAATCAGTGCCTGGCTTACATCAGATTATCACAGCGGAGTGGGCTCTGGGCTGATTGCGTCTTTACAATCTGTTTACGAGGAGGGCTGAAATGAAGCGTTCTGGAAGGGGTTGCTGCCTAAGCCTTTAAAAGTTTTCGTAATTGCTCAGCCCAGACCGCTCCGTTCTGCACTGGGAAATGCATCCTCATGGGAGTGACAGGGTTAGGGAACCAGAGTCTCTCCTGCCTGCTTCTCAGCAACCCCTGCGCCCCCAGCGCTGGCCCACGCCACCCAGGCATAATTCTGGGACACGGAGGGGTCTTTTCTTCTGCTGTTTTTGGCCCTGGGTGTAAACACACGTGCCTGTGAGTTTATGAATGGAACCACACTGTGTGCCTATGTCGTGTACCCTGGTAAGCTCTTCAGTCTCAGCTTCCCCTCCAGGCATTTCTGTCCCCACTCATTCCAGGAAGCACCTCTTGTCTCCTTTGTGTCCCTAAGACCCTTGCACGTGCTGCCCCTTCTGCTGTCCCCTCACACCTTCTTTGGCTGAGCTAACTTCTGCCCATCATGCAGGCTGCATGCTGCCTTTTATGACCCCTCAGTCTGGTAGGGGTGCTGGTATGAGCTGAATTGTGCCCCCCCATTCATATATTTAAGTCCTAACCCTAGTACCTCAGAATGTGACCTTATTTGGATATAGGGTTGTCAGAGATGTGATTAGTTTAAGATGTGGTCATACTAACTAGAGTAAGTGGGTCCCTCATCCACAAAGATCAGTGTCTTTACAAAAAGGGGAAATCTGGATGCAGAGGCGCACACAGGGAGAACACCCCTGTGAAGATGGAGGCACTGATGGGGGTGATGCTTCTACCAGCCCAGGAACATCAAAGTTGCCAGGAGACCAGCAGCACTGGGGGAGAGGCCTGGACAGGTCCTCCTCACAGTGCCAGGAGGAGCCAGCCCTGCCAGCGCCGTGGTCTCAGACGTCTGGCCTCCGGGACTGTGAGAATCGAGTTCTGTTGTTCAAGTCGCTCGATTCGCGGGACCTTGTTAAAGCCGCTAGCAAACCAGCACCGGCTGTCCTCGCCGCCCCCTCCTGCTCCCCGGTGCCAGCTCGAGAGGCCTCCCTCAGTGGATGGTCACTGGCCCCAGCTCTCAAGTAGGAGAAGGTGATTGAGGAGGGCGGGTGGGAAACAAAACCAGACTGGAGTTGGGACCTGGGAGGGAAGCCAGGCATGTTCTCTGAAGAAACAACCCTGGGCCCGGGCATCATACTGTGATGAAGCATGAATATGTGACGTGTGGAGCGTTTTTCAAAGACTGTTCATTATGGAAATCAGGGGTCTCAAACTCACATCTCTACACGGGCCAGGCAGGTAGCTTGGTCGGGTCAGAATATTTGCTCTTAGGGAAATATGTTTTAAATTGGGGGAGGAATCGTGAGAACAGCGCTGTGTGGATGTGCACAGCCTTTTCAAAGACGTTTTTTACATAGAACAGGGTCTCAGGTCCGAGGTGCAGAGGCGAAAGGGCTACTGTGGGGACCAGGGGGAACAGCCCGTGGCTCCAGGGAAAGCCCAGAGTTGAGCAAGTGCAATTGTTTGGATAAACAATCTGCTCAAGGAGAGATGGTTTTCCTACAGTGAGGCCTTCACAGGGGCAGCCCCAGGGACACAGGGCTCTTGGAGTGGGTGCCATGG
Source organism: Macrotus californicus (assembly GCA_007922815.1). Lineage (NCBI taxonomy): Eukaryota > Metazoa > Chordata > Mammalia > Chiroptera > Phyllostomidae > Macrotus > Macrotus californicus. The sequence goes on along the minus strand of VMDR010000873.1, from coordinate 94,983 downwards.
GCCCCAGGCGAAGTGGTGTTAAAACCGCATTGGCTAACGAAACACCTGCCCCTTTTCCTTGCACGGCCTCTCCCCCTGACTGGAGAAAGCCTCGAGTGGGTGTCGGCAGGTCTTTAGCACGTAAAACTCGCCAATCTGCCTTTGTGCCAAGAAGAGAGCAGACTGCAGCCCCAGCTGGCCTCCGTATCCAGCTCAGGCAGCGTGGTGTTCTGGCACATTCACTTTTTCAGAGTCACCTGCCTCTCTGTGGCAGGTGCTCCTGGGGTGCTGCATGCAAATTTATTTAGAACTTCTTTTAAAAATAAATCTGCTTTTTGGTAAAAGTTAAAAGGACTTAAACGAAAATATTAGTAGAGATGCCGCAAGAACAAGAATCGGGAGCATGGTCTGGCAGCACAGGTACAGCGAGAAAGCCCTTGTTTGGGAATCAGCTCCAGGAGCTTGGGCGCGCACTGTCCGGACCAGGATGCAGGAAGATAGAGAGGCAAAGTAACTGGCCCTAGAGGGAGACGTGCAGGGAAGGGCTGACTTAGGTCTGAGAGCTTGCCTCTCCACACCCCACTGAGCCCCACACTGCCCACCAGGTACATTCCCTGACAGCATCACAGCACTTAGAGCCCCTCACTGAAATCAAACAGGATCCTATTTTCACGAAGGGAGCGCTCTGAAAAAGCTATTCTTCTTGTTTTGGCTTGGCTTGGTTTGTTTAGATACCACTTATTTTCTGGCCACACAAAGGATGCCATAAGCATGCACAGGGCATACTGTGGGGATTTCTGAAGACATGTAAATTTAGAAATATCTCCTATTTGCAGATGGGCGTGATCAGGAGACACAATTTGGGCCAGTGAGTTGCAAGCCGAGTCCCAGTAGCTTCAGATAGGTTCTGTCTATTTGACCTTCACTTTCCCCTTCTTTCTGCCCGGAACACAGATGCAATGGTGGAGATGGGGCAGTCATGTTGATGCCATGAGTAACCTGATGCCAACAATAAATGAAAGTCCAAGACAATTCACGAGCTCTTGACTGAACCAGTGCTGTCTGCTGCTGTCTTGGGACTTCTCGATACTTGATAACAATAATGTTCCAAGTATATGTGAGCCACCACTTGGGAATCTCCGTTAGTGGCATTCAAATGCAATCGCTGAATGAAACATTCCATCAGAGGCAGGTCCTGATGGCCTAGTGTCCACAACAGACCCTGCTCGGGGCTTTTGCTATACCCACAGAAACTCACTCTCAAGAATGCTGTTCCTCCTCTAATCAGATAAAGAATGTTTTGGTTTCCTAGGGACCCACAGGCTGTTGGACCGACTCATGTCCCTCTCTGTCATCGGCATGCTCCAAACCCTGTCTGGAAAGCTCTGAAATGACAGCCTTCAACTTACCACTTGGTGAGGGAACATTCTCTGTCAACCGCATTTCATCTCAGCAGCAGGACAAAAGCTGGCATCGAGTGTGGTCCGTGTGCTGTGCTCTGTGTGGAGAGGAAAAAGAATTTATTTGGAAAAGAATCTGCCTCTTGCTCAACCCCAAGAATGAAAAATTAGCCCTGAATCAGATTTTTATGCCAAATATGCAACAATAGGGGGCTGGTCAAGTGAATGGCAGTGTATCCACAGAGCGGAGCAGCATGCATTTAAAGTGATGTGGTAAAATACGTGATGCTCACAGAAAGGTTCACAGCGCCAGGGATGGCCCGAGCAGGTTCACAGCTGTACCTGTGGAAAAGACACACAGCTCAGGACTATAACAACGCCGAAGAATAGACTCTGTCTTTGGGGTGCTCGTAATGGTGAACCTACTTTTGCCCACCCCTGTACATGAAGAGGGTAAAAAGTGGTTTAAACAGCCACGTGGAATGCAGATTTTATTTTAGGGTATATGCACAATATATATGACCAAAAAAAACCAAAAAACCTCTGCAAGGGAGTTACACACACAGAGTGTAAAGGGATTTCCCTTAAGCAGCGGGATTAGAAGTGATGCCTTCTTTTTATGGACTGTCTCCACATCTTCTTGCCTCCATGAAAGAAAACACAGGGACGGTGTGGACGTGCGCCTGCCTTTGCACTCAGCTGAGAGGATCTGATTTCAGTTGTAAAGGGGTCAGCTGAGTTCCTGGCAAAATTTTATTTTCCGCTATTATCCAAATAAAATTGGCTAAAGATACTTTTAACAACAGCATTCTTAGGGTGGCACATGTTCTACCCCCTCTTTTTGTTTTTTTTTGTTTTTTTTTTGAAAATCCCCCTTTACAGAGACTTTCGTCCTGACACTCAGTAAAAACATGATTCTAGACTGTTGCTTTCTCCTCCGTCTGATGGACGCTTCTTAGCCACCTCGGAGGGGTGGCGGTTACCTCTGCAGCTCCAGCCGTCAGGGAAGCATTTATAGAGCACCAGAGGTTTGCCTTCCATGAAGAGTGGTGCCCAGCAAGTCCTCCAGAACAGCACCGTCTCTTTTCTGAGAAGAAAATGAACTGCTTGAAAGGAACAGAAGAACTGAAGGTGAAACTTATCACCGTCAAAACCAGTGGGAGTCTTTCCAGCAAGTTCCAGAACCATCTACAGAAGATGATAGTGCATCGCAATAAATCAGAGTCTCCTTTAATGACACTGGCAGCCTTGCACCTATTTTTAAAAGTTTACGACCCTGGATTTGCGAGTAGAACCAGCAAGGCACTGCCCGGAGCTGTGCGCAGCGAGGGCATTTTTAAGTTTCCATCCCAGTCCCGAGTGGCAATCCATCATGATAAGGAGGGGCAGGGAGGGAAGGAGGCAGGCTCCCCGCGGCCTCCCAGCTGGTGAAGCTGTTTAAGTGGCAGGCACCGAAAGCCCAATCCATTAACCAAAAAAGGGCCCTCCGATCAGAGCTATTTCTAGGTCCCGGCAGGCAGGGCTGGAGGCACAGCTTTGTGGATTGTGGCGCAGGAGGTCTCTCCCAGGGTCTCCTGCACAGGTCGAGCATCCTCTCACCAGGCCCAGAGCAGCACAAGCAGGTACAGGCGTGCCTCAGTGCGTCTCCTTCCACAGGCCTGTTCTGGGGCTACCACAGCAAAGGACCACAGATGAGGCTGAAAGCAAGGAAATTCCTTCTCTTGCAATTCCTGAGGCCAGAGTCTGAAGTCAAACTGTCAGCAGGGCCATGCTTGCCTCCAGAGGCTCCAGGGAGCCACCTCGGTGCTCTTTCATTAGAAAATTCCAGCTCCGACCGGTGTGGCTCACTCGGCCGGGCGTCATTCTGCAAAGTGAAGGGTGGCCAGGGTTGGGGCACATGCCTGGGTTGTGGGTTCTGTCCTTGGTTGGACCCAGGATGTGTGCTAGAGGCAACCAATCCATGTTTCTCTCACACATCGATGTTTCTCTCCCTTCCTTTCTCCCTCCTTTCCCCTTTCTCTAAAAATTAAAAAAAAAAAACATAAAACCAAAAACTCCAAGGGTTTGAGGAGCTGTGCTCCAGGAATGGGGACAGAGGCAAAATAACTTATTTCTTATTACAAGTCATGGTATCACAATACTGAAATCCACAGAGCCCTTCGTTCAAGCACATTTCCAGAAAACCCGACATGTCAAGCCGATCGAAGCTGGTGCTGGAGTCCAGGGCAGCCGGGAAGGTTCTCCTTCAGGAAGCGGCTGTAAGAGCCTTTGGTCCCCGGCCAGCAGAGGTGAATGGACCAGGGAGAGGCCTCCCCAGCTCTGGTTCTGCCACCAAGCAGCAATCAGCTTAGTTTCCTTGCCCCTCTTACCTCGAATATTCAAGTCTGTATAATTCGGCCCCAGCTGAACTCACAACCACTAAGCAAAGCAAGACAAAGAAGGAACTAGACAAAGACAAGAGGATTTCACACATCTTTAAAAAATAAACAATGGAACCAATATGTGTTTGTGGTAGAAAATCTGGAAAAGACACGTAAACATTTAAACCAAAATTAAAAATGACACACAGCAATGATCTTTTCGTGGCCTTGACCCCGTTTACTTCTAATGACCTGAGCACGCAAATAAACTCAAAGGGTATCATGGTTGACATTCAATTCATGTCAAGTGGACCTTTTCCTAGACTAATCAATGAAATATTTAATTTTAAAATCAACAACACAGGTACGCTTGTAGCCTATTTTTTCTTGTGTACATTTGTCCTGTAACTATGGTTTGGGAACACTTCTCATACCTTTAGATATTTGTTAAGAGCATGACTTAAAACATTTCTTCGTGGGAATGGCCCATGTTTTATTTACCTGCTCCCAGTTACTGGTTACCTTTGTATGGTAACTGCTATTTTTCCCCAGAGTATATAAATAGTGCTGTAGTAAGTACACATAATATAATCTACATAAATTATATGATATATCACATATTACACAATAAATTATGTTACATAATATTTATTATATATTATAATGTTATAATATTATTGTTTATGATATATTACATTATCATTTTATGATATAATATATATGACAACATATAATATATTATATATTCAACACAGCATATAATATATTACATAAATATTATTTATTTATATTTATATATATACAGAGATTGGCGAAAGTAGCTTTACAGTTGTATGTATGTGAAACACAGAGCTTATTCTTGCACTATTACTTATTAATTCTTGCATTATTTCTTTGTATGACAACGGTAAACCTACTTTTGCCCACCCCTGCATTTGCGGCAGCCTCTCTGAGTATTTTCTTTGAATCAGTTCCTACAAGTGTGGCTGCCTGAGAAGGTAGGTGTTCAACAGCCTCTGTCAGGTTGCCCGCCATACAGGTTTTATCAATTCACAATCTCACCAGCAACATATGATAAGAGTACTTTTCTCAGAAATCCCGTACTGAGTATTGCAGTTTTTACAAGGCCCTTAGCCGGTGCGGCTGGCTGAGGAGAGAGGCCGCCTGTGTTTCTGTTCCTCTTCCTGGGTTGTGCTGTGGGTGGACATTTTTCTGTGCCAGTTGCCTGTTTGAATTCTTTCTTTTATGAGTTGCTTGAAAATATTTGTTGCCTTTTTCTGTTGAGATAATTGCCTTAATCTTCTTGATTTGTGTTATTTGCCTATCAAGCATTTTCATTTGCCTTAGCCCTTTACTAGAACTAATTTCTTCTTAGTCTTCTAGGGGCCAATCAGAAAGTCGGACCACCTTTAACAGATGTTGCCAACATTTTTTCTAATTTGTTGCTGACTTTTTAATTTCATAATGGATTAATAAAAAGATTTAACATGGTCCAAAGCATTCATCTTGTTCCCCAAGATTTCTTTCTCTACCTATAAACTTTGAAAGATAAGAAATGTAACTTTCCCCAACTGGTATGGAAACAATTAGTAAATATTAAATCGGGTAAAACCTCCTTAACCCAGGAATGAGAGAAATGAATGTGATGACATCGTAAACTTCTGTTCTAGAAAAAGACAGTTTGGCTTGGCGCTGGAGGCTGCCGGGCTCGGTGTGTTTTATTCACTGCTGATCTTCTTTGCCTGGATAACAAGTCTATGTTTAAAAAATACTTTCCCAGATTTGCTTGACGCACAGCTCAAGTTGTTATTTTAACACAATAAGGAGTTTCTTTTCCCCCTCCATGCCATAATCGGCATCTTTTTAAGCACGTCCACATGGAGGAATTCAGAGCTCAGCCCCAGAGACAGATAAAGAAAAGGAATCCTTAGCTGCTGAAACACTTAAACTGCTTTCCTACAACTGTGGACCAGGGATACCGTCTGCAGGACACTCCTTGTGGGGTGATGCCAGACCCTCTTAAACCAGGATCCTTGACACCCTGACTCCCTGACCAACCCCTGGTGTTGCTGATTCAAAGAGCCTGGCTGGAGACAGGAAGCTGCATCTTCAGCAATATCCCCAGGTGCTTCTCTCATCGGTGGATGCTGCTCTATGTTTTGAGAAACTCCTTCCTGGGCCAAACCCTTTATTTTATAACTGAGCAAAAGGAAGCTGAAAGTGGGAAAACACCTGCAGGTTCTCCCAGCCAGTCTGGTGGCCCGGTGTCTGATTTCAAGCACAGCCCCCACAGAGCCCTATCAGCATGAGGACCGAAAGCCTGGGTGGATCTCCTGCCCGACTTTGCTGCACAGTTCCTCAGATGCCCCAGACTCCTCCTTCTTGTCCAGTCAGAGTCGCTAAGTGTCAGCGGGCGTATGAGTTTCCTGTGGCTGCTGTAGCCAGTTACCACAAACTGGGGGCTTACAATACAAATGTATTCTCCCACAGTTCTGGAGGCCGGAAGTCCAAACTCACCAGGCCACGCTCTCTCTGGAGGCTCTAGGGGAGACTTTCTCCTTGCCTCTCCCAGCTCCTGGCTGTTGCTGGTGACCGTGGCTTGCAGCAGTACCTGCCTTCATTGTCACAGGCCTTCTTGCTGGGGGCCGCCTGGCCTTATCTTCTGTGTTCTGTCTGCGTCTTCTCCTCTTCTTATAAGGACCTCAGTCTTACCGGGTTAAGGGCCCACCCTACTCCATTATGACCTCCTCTTAACTTCACTAATTACATCTGCGAAGACCCTATATCCAAATAAGTTCACATTCTGAGGTTTTGAGAAGGATACGAATTCTGGAGGATGTGGGGGATACTACCCAACTCCATACATGTGGTCAGAGAAAAGTCTGATAGTGGAGAGGGACACTCTGGGGGAGGATCCTCCATCAGGGACACCCACCAGCATCAGCCAAAGAACTCTCACAGGTTCAAGGGCTCACGCCCACCCACACCCACTGAGCCAGAATCTCTGGGCCCAGCCTATGGGGTTTCAAAGTGTTTCATTGGAAAATCTGATATATATGGTAGCTTTGAGCCTCCTTCCTTAGAAAGGAGTTGTCACTGGAGACAGCCGCCAAGCCAGGAACTACATTTCTCAGTCCCTTGCATCTAAGGTGGCTCTGGGACAAGTTCTTATAGTGACATGTGAGTGGATGTCACTGTCCAGACAAAGTGGCTCAGAAGGGGGTATACCTGCTTCTTTCTCCTTTCCCCAACCAGCAGCTAGTAAGAGGAAAACCATGGGGGTGAGAGGGTGGCAGGGCCACAAGGTGAAGCATCTGGGTCCCTAAATGACACCACCTGCTCACGGCTCCCGCACGAGTGAGAACTGACCTTCCACTGCCTGAAACATGAGGAGATAGTTGTCACAGCAGCTAGCAATCATTGTAACTCACACACAGTCCCAGGGAGGGGCCATCGGTCTGAAGACTTGAGCCCTCTGTTTCTGTCCTCCTCACATACCTTTGGGTGACCTCAGATTTGAATATCTGACTGTTTTGTATCTTTAACAAAATAGAAGTCAAAACCATTTTCCACCAACCTTAAATAGGAACCTACTCCTTAACGTTCTCCTCGAATTGAATAACAGGAAGACGCTGATGATTCTGAATCATTTCCATTTTGTCTTGGCTGCCAGGAAGTTCAGAGTAAAATTTTATGTTTAATTAGAACACCTAACGCATTCCAGATTCCTGGTCTTTCTGCTTCTAAATGATTTTGGATTAGCCTTTAACTGTGTATTTTCATGGTCCCTGTGTGTTTTAATGTTGTAAGTGAGCATCAACCCCTTTTTACATGTGGTGGCTGGTAAATAATAAAGGCACACCCACATCCACCCGTGCAAACATGCCTTCACTGCTGTGGCACACTGGTCACATATGAGATAATTTTTTACAAAAATTAGATCACATGAAGGGTTATCAGTAGGGAGGGGAAGGTGGGAGAAGCGGGGGAAAGGTACAGGGAATAAGAAGCAGAAATGGTAGGCACAAAATAGACAGGGGGAGGTTAAGAATAGTATGGGAAACGGAGAAGCCAAAGAACTTATATGTGTGACCCGTGGACATGAACAAAGGTGGGGGAATGATGGTGGGAGGGGGGTACAGGGAGGAGGGGAGTAAAAGGGAGAAAAAAATAGGACAACTGTAATAGCATAATCAATAAGATATATTTTAAAAATTCCCTAATTAATTAATGAAGGTGACCAGTAATGAATCTCTTGCCAAGGGCCTGGCCATGTGTCAAACACCCAGGAAGATATGCAGACCTGAAGCTTTTTTGCCATCTGGGAACTTGTGATCTGGTAGCAGAGACAGGTGTGCTCATGAATACTCATAATATTGGGCCGAAATAATAACAATAAACACCATGAAGGACAGAATAGTAAGTGTGAGTCTGCAGAGAAGAGAATCTCTAGTTTGGACTGGCGGCTTCAGGGAAAGCGTCACGGAGCCCAGGCATCTAACCCGCATTTAATGAGATTAGATGAGACATTGGCAGGTGGGTGGGGGCTGCTTTGAATAGAAAGCACGGCAAAGCCTGAGAGAACAGGGGCAAGAGTCAGGCGTTTTGATGGGTCTTTTTATATTTTGTTTTTCATTCTTCTGCTCCCTTTACCCTGTGGGGGGTTTCAACCCAGCGATCTCCTTTTATTTTTATTTTTGTTTTCTACTTAATATGTAAGTTTACTTAAAATATTCACTGTGTCCTGGTATTTCATTCTGAGTCTTTTCTTAAGATGAAATAAAAATTCACCAGTCTGGAAGGTTCCAACCTTCAGGAACTTGATGGAAGTCTGACATGTTGCACTTGGCAAGGGCTGGGACTTCTTGCCATGCCAACAATAAGAGAGTAAGATAATGTTAGTTTCAGATCCTGATTCTTCAGAAAAGGCCTCCGGCGCTGCTCTTTCTGTAACGTAATGGAGCGAACGGGACAGTTCCAAGAATTGTGTGCTACGGTCCTCGGGGGAGGCAGGGCCGATGTACAATGATCTCGGACTAGGGTTCAAAGGCTCTGCCACTCAGCACCTAGCCCGCCCCCTGGGCCCCCCCAGGAAAATGAAACAGCACATAACAAAACTGGCTAGGAAAATCCCCCTTTGAAAGAGTTGCTTATGCCAGAAGAAAACAAAAAGTTAAAGAGAATTCTTTCCCGTGGGCACTCACACGGCTCACACAGGACTGGATGTGCGAAAATGCTCACTTCCTGTGCTGCTGTTTCCAGAAATGAGGGTGGGGTGAGGTGGGGGGTCGGGACTTAGGTCTGGCACCCAGGGGCCTCCTGATGCTTTTTTGTAAGTCTCTGCATGAAGGTTAATCTGTACAGGAGCAGGAAACGGCTGAGAGGGGAAGACCCAGATTCTCCAGCTGCATTCTATCTCCACAGCCACCCTGCCCACCACGCACCCAAGGGCAGCTCCATGACCTCCACCTCTTCGGGGTGGGGATGCTTCCCCTTCGCTCTTCACTCCACTGTCAGTGCAGCTCTCCCTGGCCCTAGCCCGCACCTGGCTCCCTGAGCCTGGACAGCCATTCTTTTCCAGGTGACCCTATTGCCATCTAACTCTCTGTGGCCCGTCTGTCACTCACAGGATTGTGGATTTGACTTGTTTCTGCCAGCACCTGTGGATTGTGGCACGCACAAGAGGCGTAACTGGTGTTTGTTGAATGAATGAATGAATGAGTGAATGAATGACCAAAGAGGGTGGAGACATCCTCTCCCCCAAGACAGTCGGATGACTTCTTTCTGTGATTCTTCCACCAAGAAATACTTGCCTGGAATGAATGAGTGACCCCAGTTATTGGTGGTCCTTTCTCCCCTCTGTGTATAGACTAGTTTCTAGGCAGGGAAAGATGTGCTGCCTAAGGATGAGTCACAGTGCACCTCATGACGTGGGGTGGGCAGGACACCATGATTGCACAGGACTTTATCGGAAGAAATAATTCCTCCCGAAGGAGCAAAGAAAATGAGCCAGAGGACCAGGCTTTCTGGGCTTTCTCATTAATAAGGAATGTCCAGCACATAGGCCAAGTCGGAGTGCTCTGATCAAAGGAAGGTGGAGTGGTGCTGGGCAGCCCTCCAAGACGTGGATGTGCGCCACCTCAAGGTCATGTAGCAAGTTCGCTCATGCATTGCGTTTATTTAACTCTTATTTATTGATCATCTACTACGGACTTGCACGCTGTGCTAGGACTTGAGCTCAACTGTCTGCCTCTGCAGTTTCTCCAGACCGCCTTGGGGTTGGGTTCTCTAGAGTATGCTGGACCCTGTGCAGCTCGGCAGGAGCTATGGGGTATACTTGCTACCCATAAGGCACTCAGTTACTGAGGCAAAACGACCCATGACTCAGCCATCAATGTCCGCTCTCCTCCCTTGCCGACCCCTTGACAAATCGCACAAATTCTTCAGGCAGAGCCCCATCATGTGGGGCCTATCCAGCAGGGGAATCACTGACAGACTGAACATCATCTTATCTGACCTCTGGTGACCTTCCCAGGGCTGTGACCTCAACAATACGTGGCCCGAGGACCCGGGTCTTGAGGAGACTGATGGGACCCCAGCAAAGGGCCCATATATCATCCCAGAAAGAGCTGTCTTCTTTGTATTTTCCACACCAGCTCAGGAGGGGCCAGGGCAGGTCGCCAATGGGAAAGCAGAATCTTTAGAAAAGGAGCTAAGATAATGAAGCTGGAGGACCAGGCTTTTCTGGGCTTTCTCATGAACAAGAATGTCCAGAGAACATAGGCCAACGGCAGAGCTGTGGGCTGGTCTACAGGCGCCCTCCCTGTGGGGCCTCAGTGCTTCTTTCAGCAAGGAGGGCTGTGATGGGCAGCAGGAGCCACATGTGTGGATGACCACCACTAAAGGTGCCACTGTGACAGCTTGGACCTTGGAGGCCTGACAGATGCCTAATGTCTCTGCTGTGAACCCAGAGCTCCAGGTCACTTGGGGGAGCATAGTTGTGTTGGATGAATGAATTAATGAAGGAGTGAGTGACCAAAGGGGGACAGCAAGGGTAGGGGACACTGCTCATGACCTCCTAAGGACTAGCTGTGTTAGAACATTTGGAGTTCCTCATCTGTGCAGAGCCCTGGACTCCATGGCCCACAGGGCTGAGGAGTTGCTCGGATGGGCTCTGCCATATGGGGTGGATGGATGGGTAGGGAAAGCTGACTCTATCCAGCCAAGGAGTGCAGTGGGAAAAGTCTACTCTTTGGTGTCAAACGGACCTGGGTTTCCAAGCTGGCCCTCTAACCATGGGGCCTTGGCTGACTTCCTCAACCTCTCAAAGCCCCAGCTTCCTTCCAGAGTCTTCCAGTGCACTGGTCACTGGCCTTGACGTGGACCTGCCAAATTGCCTCTGGCAGGAGGCAGTGAGGGGAGAGAGTCTACACAAGGATTCAGAGGTACAGAATCAGGGTCAATTCCTTGGACATTGAGCTCATTTGTGCAAGAGTCATGAAAACGAAAAGAATAGTGCTTCCCTGACTGCAGTTACAGGGGTGCAGCAACGCACGCAGCGCACGCAGCGCCCTGCACAAAACAACCAACATCTGGTGTTCACCTACCGCTGCCTCATCTGTAAAATGGGCTGACAATTCCTCACTTTTCAGGATGCTGTGCAACTTCATGAGAGGCACACACCTCACATATGGGAAGTAATTGAGAAATGGCAGTTTCCTTTTCCTCCTCTTCTTAATTGTTCATAATTGCCTTAATTCTTAATGACCCTGAGTAGTCAAGCAGTCCTGGCAGGTGCTTGCAGAACTGAGAGATACTAGGGCAGTCAGCCAAGCCCTGCTCAGCCCTCAAAGATCCCTGTCTTCAAACCAGAAGGCATCTTCTTTCCTCATCTGCTGATGATCGCCTGAAAATGGGCTCACTAGGTGACTCCAGTTCTGTATGAGTGTAGAGGAGATATTCCACTGTATACTTAAGGTCCTTTCTGTGCTTCTCCCCTACCACCAGAAGTCATTGAAAGATTACCATTCCCAGGCTCTCTTGCAGCTAGAAGTAGTCATGTGACACTCTTCTGGCCAATGAAGTGTGAGAAGGGGATTGTTGCTAGGAAACCAGTGCTTCCTGGATCCTGCTTCCTGCCTCTTTCTGCTTCACAGGCAGATGTGAAGGCTACAGCGATGCTGTTATCATTTAAACAGTACACCATAAACCCTCCTTTATAACATCCTGAAATTGTTTCTTTTTCTTAAAATGAAATTAAATCAATTTTGACTTGGAATCATTCATAAACCATTTTTATGGGTTTCTAAAATGTATCATAAGTAACAATGAGCTGTGTTTGAATTATAAATGTGGTCATATTTTGTCATGACAAAAGTGCCCCATTTAAGCCTCTAATGAAGTCTCACATTTACGGAAAACTGCACAAAGCATAAGTGATCAGTAGGATGAATTTTTACCAACTGAACACACCCAGGTAACCAGCACCCAAATGGAAAAACAGATCTCACCGGCCCACGACACTCCCTCTCTCTAACTCTCCCCCAAGGGGTGGTCACTCTCCTGACTCCCAGCAGCATGGATTAGCTCTGCTCGGTTTCATGCTTTTATATAAATGGAACCCTCCGGTGTGTGTTCTTTTGTTTCTGGTTGCCTTTGCTCAGCATCGCGTAGGTGAGATTTGTCCATGTTGTTGCTTATTGGTGTCTTCCATTCTTGTCGCTGAATAAATTGGATTGACATACCATCGCATCTTTGCCTCTAACAGCTGCCCAGGGCTCTGCCATGTGGTTGCACCATGCTGTATCTGCCCAGCCCTCTTTGAATGAATCAGGGGGTTTCTGTTTGTAACGCCACAAGCAATGTGATAGTTACACGCCCGAGCACACCCTGGTGCACTTTCACGGATTCCTCGATTGCCTTTTTATCTACCTCTGAATCACTGGGCTTATTAAAGAATCACGTAATCTTTTTCTAGTGAAGAAATCCAATAACATACATTCAAATTGCCAGAGTACTCCAAAAGCGGAGTGGGGCCACTCAAGCATTGTCTTTCTCTCCCTCTGCTGAGGCTGCCTTGCAGCGGACGGCTCTCCCATGGCTCACCCCTCCTGTGCCTGGGAATTATTGGACAGCCTTGCAGATTTCATAGGCTCTAAGTCTCCACTGGCTGACCTAGTCAATTCCGGAGACGCGAGAGTTAGCGTTATCCATGGTTCTACCAAACCTTCGCCCGCTGGAGGTTGGAATGGGGAAGATGGCTTCCCTGTGGTCCGCATCTCCAGAGAGAACGGAGGGAAGGATCTGGTCAGACCCACTTCATTGGAGAAAGAGAATTCAGGGGGCCTGAAGGAACGAATAAAAAGGTTGTAAAATGCATTGTTAAATTAAATACAAAAAAATGTGTTTAAGGCAAGGTGTGTTGCATAGTCTATTGTGGTGAATGGGGGGAATCATTTGCTTATACCTGAAAACCATCCCCTCTTCTTGCTACTGAGGCCCCTGTTTGCATGAAAGTTGTTCTTAAAGGGGACACTGGACACTGCAGGATGATGTGGGAGGCTGGTGGGGGTGGGGAATGAAAGGGGCTAGACCTGGATTTTGTACATTATTCCCTTCTGTCCTGTTTCAATTTTCTGGCCATGGGCGTAATGTTATCTCTTTTTTACTGGTAACAACTTACCACAAACCTAGTGGCTTGAAACAACTCCCACCAATTCTCCCCCAGCTTCTGTGGGTCAGGAGTCTGGGTGCAGCTTCTCTGGGCTCTGCACCAATCTCACGAGGCTGCAATCCACATGTTGGTCAGGCTGCATGCTCATCAGAGGCTCAAATGGGGAAAGATTGACTTCTGAACTCCCTCAGGTTTTCGGCAGAATTCTTTGTCTTAAAGCTGTGGAACTCATGGTGGCTTGAGTCTTTAAGGCCAATGGGAGAGACAACCTTCAAATCAAGGAGGACCTCAGTCTGTCTTTTATAGGCTCTCGCCTGATTAAGCCAGGCCCACCCAAGATGATTGCCCTTTCGATGACCTTGAAATCAATGGATAAACGACTTCTCTTACAACTGCGAAGTCCCTTCACTTGTGCTGTATTCCATCAGCTAGAAGCAGATCACAGGTTGTGCTCAAGAGGAGGGGCTCACAAAGGTGTGGATGTAGGAGGGAGGGACAGATCAGGGAGCCATCTTAATTTTGTCTGCCACACACCCATAATCATGTTTAACTAAGGAATGCTAATGAGTTATGTGAGGAAATGTGTCATGGTCATGTTTGGTGTTCTCTCTCTATTTTTCTGTGTGTTTAGAAACCAATCGTGCACTTGTCAAAGGGGTATTTTGCAGTGCTCTCCCCACCTCACCTCTGCAGGTGCTCAGAGTGGCATGTATCCCTCCATATTTGATGCTTACACAATCAAATGTAACCTTATGTACCCAATATAGAGATTTTTCTCTCTGTTTTTTTACCCCAATGAGATGAATCCGTAAGTATTTCTCTGTACATCAGTTTATTTTTCGTCTCTCAGGGTCATCCTCCCTGATGCTTCTCCAGGTCCGTCTTTAAGAGCAGCTGATGCCCCAGAGCTTGGATGTGCCATGGCTCACCCCCCCACACACCCAAAGAGGGACGTTCTGTTTGTGCCCAGGTTGCTTGGTTTATTTGTCTGGCTTTTTGCTCCCATGCTGTGTGATGCTGTAACAGATATCCCTGTAAACATATCCTTACACCTGGAGCTCTTCCTTCCTCAGGATGGACTTTCTGAGGGAAGGCTTCTGGGCCACCTCTGTGTGCATGTGGCTGTCTTCAAGTTCATAGCAGTTTGCACTCCCATTGACTCTGATGAACATATCCATCTCCCCCTTGCTCTCCAGATTAAACACGCTGTCAAACCTGGACTGAAGTCCTGGCCTCACGAGTTCCTGCTGTGTCATCTGAGTGAAGTCACCTAATGTCCCTGGGCATCAGTTTCCCCACCTATGAAAGGAGAACAAAGATAGCACCTGCCTCACGGGGTGGACCTGAAGACTAGCTGCATTGACACAGCAGGTGCCCAGGGGCTTGCACGTGCTATGGTTCAGTCTGTGGCGCCTGCTCTGAGCAGTAGGAGAGCGGAAGCTGGCATCCCAAGATTAACCCAAAGTGGTGCTCCCTGGCATCCTTTGCCTTTTCTGAGATCATTGTCTTCAAGCCTGAATGGAAATAAGCTGGCAATACTAAGCCTGCATTCTCTAAAAGTCAGGTTTCCCAAACTGCTGGGGGAAAAACTGTGAGCACACTATCAAAAGCACTACCATCATCATCTTCATCATCTTCATGATAACCCCCTTTACTGAGAACTTATATTTGTTGAGAAGCTCCCCTGCCAGAGGATGACTGGAAAGGTGTTTCCCTTCCTGGTCTAAGAATCAGATAGGAAGAGTTTGGCTCTAAGTAGCAGAAACCCAAAGCAGTTTATGCAATAAGGAAAAGATGTTGTCTTGCAGGAAAAGAAGTTTGGAGGATCAGTGGCTCTAGGACTGATTAATTTAGCGTCATCATCAAGAATCCATTTTTTCTCTTGCTTATTTTCCATCGTCGGCATGTTAGCCTCTTCCTCAATATCACAAAATAGTTGCCAGGGTTCCAGCTATCACTTGCAGATGTTGCAATGTACGGTGGAAGAAAACATATTCTTTCTTCTTTGTGTCTCTTTGTAAGAGCAGGGAAGCCTAGAGGTCAAGAACTGTGCACTTTCCACCCAAGTGTCCCTCACTGGTCTAGAGCCAGACAAATGTGCTCACGAGTTAATGCATCCTGTCTCCAGCACTGACTACATGAGTTGCTTCACCTCTCTGTAACCCAGGCTCCTCATCTATAAAAGCTGATAAAATAGTATCTATTCCAAAAAGTTATTGTGAAGATTAAATGAATTACGAATGCCAGTCATACTCACAAACGTGGAGTTTTAAAGATCCTTACTATTATTTTTGTCCTATTGTTGTTATTATTGCTAGCCTGGGGCAATGTCTGACTTAATAAATACTGGAGTTGCCGAGTGATTGACGGGAGGGAACTGTCACATCAGCAGGACCCAAGGAAGGGGAAAGAGGTGTGGGAGAAGGGGGAGTTGACAAGCGGCCAGCACAGGACCACCCAGCATGCAGCTGCAGGCCTGGACTTAGCATTCAGGAGTGACTGATTCCGTGTCCTGCATGAAGACCCTGAGCCGGAGGGGCCCAGCCAGCTGCCCCCAGACCTTTCTGGCTTTTTGTTTTTATCTAGCCGGCCCTCCAGCTAACACTCGGTGTCATTACTCTGCTTGAGACGCTCAGGTACCAGCTCATTTGTCAATCAGCACCGAGCATTTCAGTTGTCAGAGACGCTGAGATCTTTGCGCCGGCACAGCCGCCTTCGCTGCTGAGAAGGCCCCCAGCTGCTCTGTGTGGAGCTGGCACACGGAGAGGAGAGTTCTGGGAGAGGGCTGATATTGGGCATCCACTCAGCCCAAGAGGGACACAGCACTTCCTGAGCCACATTCAAGATCCACCATGAAGTGAGTTAAAGATGTGCCAAGGCCTCAGGAACTGTGGTCCAGGCCCCGGATATGCAACCAAATCCTCTCATCGTGCCACTCTAGCTGAGCAACTTGGGACAAGTTACTCAACCTCTCTGAGCTTTGGCCTCCTCTTCCAAAAAATGAGAGTCGGACCAACTATTGCTGAGTCCTTCCAGCCTTCAATTCTACAACCTGTTCCTGGAATGAACAAGGGCAGCTCAGGATGGGGAAGGATGCTCAGGAGGGGTGGAAGAGAGGACCCCAGGAGCAGCTCTGGCCGTGAGACCTTAGGAAGTCACTTTGTGTTCCTGGGCCTTAGTTTTCTCACATGAAGTTAGAAAGAGTGGAGAAGAGGTTTAAACAAGGACACAGGGGTGTGGGAGAGCCAAGCACACGGCACAGAACAATGGTCTCAGAGCAACAGAGAGCCTCCAGGAGGAAAAGGCAGGAAAAGGCCACCCCCAACCCCCATTCAGTCCTGTGTCAGTCTGCACTGCCCTCCACCCCACCTCCAGAAAACAGCCCAAGACTCATTTGGCCAGTTCTGCCACATTGCCAGCTTCCTGTCATTGCCACTTAAGAAAGGGCGAATTCCCGCTGTTTTCGGATTAAGTAATCAGCGTGTCATTTATTTCTCCAACCACAACTGCAGGCTCTGCTGAAGAGCTGGCATCAGCTCTGTGAAGGCACCGGGCCGTGCGGTGGAGCCCAGCTCGGGCCTCAGGGAGGACACAGCTGGTCCCAGCAGCCAGGGCGCCACTTGCCAGCTGGGCTAGCAGCGGAATCTCCGAGGAGGAACAGGAATGGCCTGGCTCAACGTCCCTGCGAGAGTCACCTCACCAAGCTTAACATTTACTTCCTTAAAATGCAACAGCAACTCCCAGCGTGACAAGCACCAACACAGAGCTCACGGCTGGCCAGGTACGTGCTCAGAGCGCTGCCCTGGACTATTGTATTTGATCCCCACAGCAGTCCTGTGGGACAAGCGGTGTGATGATTCCCCTTCACTCGGGGGCAGCAGCCAAGGTTCAGAAAGGCCGAGGAGCTGGCCGGTGGTCACAAAGCGCCATGGAGCAGCCCCGGGACTTGACCCCAACGCCTCAGCTCTTTTGATTTCCATCTCGTTCAGAGGACCGAAGGGAGGATAAAAGGAAAGTTATGATAATATCTTGCTTTTTTAAAGATGTCCATCTTTTATTTCAATTAATAATCAACAGGCAGTTTTATCTGCGATGCTATTTTTGAGCCCATAATTGGACAGTTTTTAGTACATTCAGGTGGGGATGGCTGGGGTAGTGGGGAGCAATGGGGGGGGGAATGGAGACAACTGTACTTGAACAACGATAAAAAAGAGCTGTGAATAACAAAAACAAAACAAAACAAAACAGTTTCTAGTATCTTCAGAGGTATATGCAACCACCGCCATAGCCAATTTTAGGATACTGTCGTCATCGGAAAAGAAGCCCCCTGTCCTTAACAATCACGTACAGACCTGCTTTCTGACTCTGTAGTTTGCCTGCTGTAGACACTTCATATAAATGGGGTCACAGAGGGCGTGACCTTTGAGTCTAGCTTTTCTCACCTGGTGTAATGTTGCCAAGATTTATCCATTTTGTAGCTTCATTCCTTTTTGTTGCCACATGGGTCCCGGAAAGAGAAGGCCTGCTGGAGCAGCCCACCGCCGCCCCCCCATGATGCAGCCCAGGGCACGCAGTGGAGCGGGAGCTGCCATGGCCGCGGCCCCTGCAACACTGAGGCTGTTTGTTGCAGAGAACAAGCTCGTGAAGGCTCTGGACACCAGCTCGCCATCAGAGGTCAGGCCGAGGAGCCTATAAAATACTTGGCGCTTTGACACTCTTCCCTCTGAGAGTGGGAGCTGTGGCCTTCTCCTTGAGTCCGAGTGGGCTTCTGAACTGCCTTGACCGATTGAGTACAGCAGAAGCGACAGGAGGCCAGCTCCAGGCCTGGCCTCCAAGAGGACTGAAGTCCCTCTTCCGTCTGCTGGAAGCCCTGAAGTGGCCAGTAAGACGCCCTACTTCCCTGAAGCCACTGTGCCTGCGGCAGACCGAGTTTGCTGAGTGGAGGGGAGAGAGCGAGCTGCCTGGCCCCTCCCAGCTCCTAGCCCCAGCTGCTCAACTGAGGCCCAGACACTGCGGAGCAGAGGCAAGCCAACCTTGCTGGTCCTTTCTGAAGTCCTGGCCTGCAACAAGAGAGATATAGTAATGATAAGTAATTACTTCAAACTGCTAAGCTTGGGGCCCCTGTTGCACAGTGACAGCAAAACGTAAGAGTGAGCGTCACTGTCTCTGCTGCAGCCTGCCCTCCGGTCACCAAGTGCTTCTGCTCTCCTTCCCACACAGACTGCATGTTCAGCCTCTTCCCCAAGCGGGACAACCTAGAAGTCCCACCTGGAGTCTATCCCAGCTCACAGCCCAGGATCTCTGCAGGTGTGCCTAGTGGAGACTCATGGTGGAACGTCTGAATTAAAGTGATTTGTCCTCCACCCACCCCTGATGTACTGAGGGGGCAGCAGGGGGAGGAGGGTCAGGATAACCTCAGTTAACATTCCCCTTTAGGGTGCATGCCACCCCAGGCTGATCTCAGACATTGTTCAGGCCCAGCTGGTCAGCCCTGGAGTGTGGCACCCTGGGGTGGGAAAGTCGCCCTGACCAGAGCTCCCCGTCACATTTTTCTCCAAAGCCCTGGAAGGCTCTCCCTTGCCCTTCGTCCTCCTGGGCCACCTTTGAAGTGGGGTTGGAGATGTGTACCACTTTCTCAGCCACCTGCATAAGGTTGGGGGACCATGTCTTCCACTGGTGGCAGAACCCCCACAAAAACCCAGTGGGCTGCTTACCGGTCTGACTGCAGTCAATCTCAGGAGCCCATAAACATGCTCGTGGGGCATCTCAAGACCTAGTGCTCAGTCGGACATCTCTGCTCTCCCTCCACCCTTTTTTTTGGGAACCGGAGTTGTTGGGCTCCCATTAATCTCTGCCATGAGTCGTGCTGCCCGACGGAAAGGATTCAGTGGATGCCACACCATTTGTCTGCACTTAGACTCAAGAAGACCGAAGTAGTGACAGTCAGTTAAAAGGGTTTTCCCGGGTTTTTGTCCCTCAGAGCTCTTTTGGCTTTGCTTTTTTGATGCTGGGGTTGAGAAGCATCTGGCTTTTCAGTGTTGCGAGACCTTTGTTCCCTTCGGTTGTTGCTGCGAGTGAGTCATTTTCTCGAGCTTGTCTCTTTTATTGCACTTTGCCAAGTGGGGCCAATCTTGTTCCAACTTCTTTCCCCAAAGCTGCAAGTCCCTTATGTTTATAAGCTGCACCCAGAGTTCCTGCAGGTTTTACCCAACGTTTTACCACTGCATATTCTACCCTTCTGGGATCCAGTACGTTTCCTTGTCTCCTGCTGATTGCTGAGCTGATGCTTAATGTTGTAGGTTTTTATTAGAAAAACACTCCCTCTCTGGCACCAATTTCTGTTAGTCTGGATAGGCTAGATTATATTTTGGGAACAAATTAAACTCCAAATCCGCATGGTTTAACACTGCAAAGGTTTATTTCCCACTCGTGCTCATGTCCAGTGAGGGTCAGCAGGGTGCTGTGCCCCAGGTGATTCAGGAATCCAAGGTCTTGGCAACACCACCATCCCGGAGCTGTCTGCACATCACAGCTGCCTAGGTCTTCCAGCAGGAAGGAGGCCAACCAGAGAATTCCCTGAGTGCCTTTCATTGTCTTCACCTGGAAGCACATGTGTTCTATGAGCTCCCAGTTCATTGGCCAGAACTAGTCACATGACCCTCCTAACAACCGGCTGGCTGGGGAATGTAGGTATCAAAAGGCTGAGGGGTACAGCTGGCTTTGCTGCACTGGCCTCAAATATGGGACTGGACACACTTAATGTGGTGTTCAGATCTAGCACATTTCAGGGAGGCAGCTTCCTTTGTGACGTAAGGTGAGCTTTATTTGTTAGAGGTATTAAATGTAAGCTGCTTCTACATTGTACTGAATTTGCCGTATCTAGAATCAGCTGGAAAAGTCTAGAGCCTGCATTCTGGTGGACTGTACTGGACTAGTCAAGTGCCAAATGCATCCCACATCAACAGCTGCCCTTGAAAGGGACCTGTGGTGTGTGACCTTGTGCTGACTCAAGGGCATCCTCTCTGGCCATGTCTCATCCAATCACAGCTGCCATCTGATTCAAGAACAATGGTCAAACAGCTCACCAGCTAGCCCAGGGGTGGGGGGAGGGAGGGTCCTGGAGGGGTGAGTCCTGGTCCAAAGGCTCCTCCCCAGAGGTTGGTGAAGACTTGGAACCAAAGGATCAGAAACTGAGGCACACAGAGAATGGAGGGGCTGGGCACAGAAGCAGAGCCCCAAGTCCTAGCTGAGGAGACAGACACAGAATGTGGCCTCATAAACATGCGGAATGCTAGAGGGGCCAACACACTCGGCCCCGAGTGCTGTCTTGTTCCTGCTTCCATGAGGCTGGACTTGGTTCCTGAGTTGGACTCATTTGGGACTATCTGGGACTCATCCAAGAGGCTGATGATGTCTGTAGCCACACCTCTCAGCTGAAGGGCAGTGCCCTACCATCCTTCTGGAATGAGGACCCAGTGCCTTTGACCCTCAACAAGACAGCTCTACCGGGAGCTCCCAGGCCCAGAGCTCCTCATGGAACTGCTGAGACCGGGGTGTAACTGCATCTCAGCTCACTCCTCTCTCTGCCTGGTCCTGTGTCCCGCACCCCCCATAGGTGCTGATCCCAGGTGTGCACTGCACACAAACCTCCAATACACACACCTGGGACAGCTCCCAGGGGAGGACCCATAGCCTCCTATGTCCCACATGCATCCCGGTACCAAGCCTTGGCTTCTTGGGGGTAGGACAGGAAGCCTCTGGTTTTTACAACCACAGAACTGAGCTCCCACTGAGGTCAAGAAGGGGACTTCTCCCCTGAGATCCAGGTAGAGCTGGAAGGGACTTTTTAATTGTGCAAGTCAAAGAGTTCAAGATTCTGTAACTTGAACTGTACCCTTACCCACAACCTTCTGTAACTTAGGTATTCAGAGCCCAGAGCCCTGCTAAAACAATCTGCTGGAGACCCTGGGCTCACCAATATGGCTCACCAGGGCACATACAACCTAATTCCTGCCTCCCTGCCCCTCCAGTCATGAGTGCACACCCTCCCATCCCAAACTGCTCCTCAGTTCCCGACCTTTCATGCCCTGCCTGTTGTCCCAGCCTTTGCACATGCTGTTCCCTCTGCCAGAAACACCCTTCCCCTCTTGAACTCCATCTCCTTTTCCAAGATCCAATTCAAGCCCCCTCTCTCTAACTTCCGGCCCAACTCTCCTCACTCTGGCACCATCAGTTCCCCTTCCTGTACTCCTTCGGCTTCAGAATTTCCTGTGTGTCATCATTTTGAAAAAATTGGTTGCTATGTGCAGCCTTTTTCCTGATCCCCAGGACCAGGACCAGGACCATGAAAGCAGGATATTAACATATTCAGCCCGAATCTCCAGGGGCTACCGCAGGCCTGGCATGAAGTGTCCCCCCAATAAGGACTTGTTGAACAAATGAGGGAGGGATGGGTGATTTAAGGTATGTAGGTCCAACTGAACACTGAGCTAAAGGAATGGTGATTGCAGGAGAGGAAGAGGGGAGGGAATAGGGGAGGGAGGGGAGGAAGGGGGGAGGAAGATGGGCTGCCTCTCCATCATTCAAAGTAGATTATGATGGTGACCCAGGAGCTATTTTCATAAATTCACAAAACCTAATAGAAATGGTACATGAATCAAAATCAGAGTGACTTTAAGGTCAAGTTTCACTGCTTTTGGCAACGGTCATGCTGATTATCTCATGCTCTGATTGGCTGCCATAAATGTGTGTGATGAATAAAGAATGAGGAAGCTGTTATCATTTAGTAGCAAAAAAAAAAGTTTCAGAACTTCAGATCCAGGAGAGTGTCATATTGAGGATGCCGAGGGCAAGAGCCTGTCTCCCAGTGCACTGCCACAGACATGAAAGCAGAGAGACCTCAGAGTAAGGGTTTTTAAAGCAAGGCTGGCTTTTTTTTAAGTGACCCAAATCAAATATTATGAAATTAACTTGCTTATTTCTGGGCTAGTAGTGAGCACTGCTGAGAAGCGGCTCTAGACTGAAATGCGTAGGACACAGTTTCAGGCTGTGGCCTCTGCCCTGGGGTCACTGTCACCACGGACTGAGCAGGAACGGGGACATGCTTGAACTCTGTGCAAAGCTGGGCTCAGCCTGTGAAGGAGCCACTGCTAAATGGTGCCTGCAGCATGACAGAAATTTTAAAAGGATGGGACCTCAGAGTCCTCTGGGCAATGCTCCTCTTTGGGCATGAGTCCTTTCTGAAGCTCCCCGACACGTTCTTGAAGGGCTCCCCTGATGGGGAACTCACTATGGTACAGGAAGGCGTTGTTGGGCAGCCTGACTGTTTGGATAAGGGGAGAGGCCCATCACTATTCCTGCTGCTTTCTGAACCTCGTCCAGGCTTTGCAACAGCCTGGTGAGGTTTTCATTGTCAAGCTGTTGATGGACAGGCACTGAGGCTCACAGAAGTTAGCCCCAGACGTTAGTTCCCACCTCAAGGGGGGAACCAAATGCAAACCCAGATAGAAGGGTCTAGCTCCAGAGCCAAGCCCTCCCATGACCGCCTGCTTCGCCAACAGCAGAGCTGAATCGCCACCAGTCAGGAGCCTTGCCTGGTTTAGGCAGATGGCCATGCCCGGTCTGGGGAAGAGCGAATGGAGGGCAGGTCCACTGGCCCTGTGCCTGACCCCATGGACAGGATGAAATATCAGCTGCCAGCAAGCTGTTCCCAGTCCGAGTTTGGCCTGTGACATCTCCGGGTTAGAATATTTTCATCACAGTGGGGTCTAGGTTTGGTGTGTTTTGTTCTGTCCGTGGCCACTGGAGGAAGGGGATCCTTGGGTGTTCAGAGGGGGTAAACATCAATTGGTCTAAAAACTGTGGGAAAATGTTTCATTTCCCAACAACGCAGAGTGCAGGAGGCTTTCAGCACATATGTGGGTACAAAAACACCAGAGGTGTCACTTCAGTGAGCTGTGGCGCCCTCCGTCTTCAGCACCGCACCGGGAAAGGACGGGCATGTGGCACCTCCGCGGGTGGCACGGCACTGGGCGTGCCCGGAGATATTTGCTTTACCTTCACAACGACTTGTACCAGCTCCATTTTTAAACCAGGTACTGAAGCTTAGAAGGCCAAGTTAATTTTCCAAAGTGGGGCAACCAGATGTGCTCCCTCCAGACCTCCGGTCACACTTGGTGACAATTTGTTGACCAAAATGGAATGAATGATAAAAGCCCAAGGAAAGGAGTAGAATGAAAACGTATGAGGTGAAAAGCTAATTGATTATATACAATGTATGGCATCGTCTCCTAATTTACATTATGTAGCTTTTATTACTTTTGTAAACTTATTTTTTGATCTCTAATAAGTAAAAAACTTAGCATGTGTGCACACACACGCAGAAGTGGCTTCTTGACTTATCACACACTTGGCTGAACTCGACGGTCCGGTTAGCGCTCAGAGGCCGAGACATCCTTTCCACACCAGCACTGACCCAGGCCCTGAAACAGGACACTGAGCCTCATTAACCAGTTTGGACCTACACTGTCTCTGCTGGAAAAAAACACCACTTTATCAGGCGATGGAATTTCCTCAAGGGACATGAGCATCACATTGGAAGTGTGATCAATTCCAAGGGACAGCCTAGGCGGCGCTCTCCCCACAAACACTGGGGCTGGTGACAGGGTCAGTGTCTCAGGGACACAGCTTAAAACAACATAAATCGACTCTGTCCCAGTTCTGGAGGCCAGAAGTCCTAAATCCAGGTACTGGCAGGGCTGCCTCTCTGTGAAGGTTCTACAGAAGGAGGCTTCCTGCCTTTCCAGCCTCTGGTGGTCACGAGTGGTCCTTGGCTTGTGGCCGCATCACTCTAGTCTCTGCCTCCATGGTCTCCTAGCTTCTCTGTGCCTGTGTGTTGTCATCTGTCTCTTACAAGTACGTGCATCCTTGGATTCAGCACCCACTCTACTCCAGGATAATCACATCTCGAGATCCTTAATTATACCATCAAAGACCTTATTTCCAAAAAAAAATCATATTCAGCCCTGGCTGGTGTGGCTCAGTGGATTGAGTGCCAGCCTGTGAACCAAAGGGTCACTGGTTTTATTCCAAGTCAGGGCACATGCCTGGGTTGCCGGCCAGGTCCCCAATGCGGGGTGTAGGAGAGGCAACCACACATTGATGTTTCTCTCCCTCTCTTTCTCCCTCCTTTCCCTTCTCTCTAAAAATAAACAAACAAAATCTTTTTTAAAAAGTTCATATTCACAGGTTCTGTGGGTTAGGATGTAGATAGGTTTTTTTTTGGAGGGGGGGACACAATTCAACTCACTGCAGTGACCACAGCCAGATCAGACTTACTCTTCCCCAAAGGAGACTTCTCATGAAAGTACGTCCTGCAGGGCTGGCAAGTTAATGTGGTTATTCCCACTGGCATTGCTTTAGCATTTCACCACTCATAGGAGAAGCTCCAGAATTTCTGGAGGAACATGCAGGTAGGTACATGAATGAGTGGCTAACCCAAGGCTCACAGAGCATCCGAGCATCCAACAGTGGCTTTGATGAAGTCCAGGTTTTCAGATGACCGAAGCCCATGACTCTGTGGTGCTGTGCTCATGGTGAAGTGGTTAAAACAGGGCCTAGCTGGCACTCACTGTGTGACTTGGTGTTACAGGGGGCCCTGCAGTGTCCCCGGGGCACTGAGTGCAAAGGACGCCTGTGCACTACCAAGGCTAACCTCCTTACCTGCCAGGTGAGAAAAATGAAGCCAGGGAGGGGCAAGGATTTGCCAGTCACCCAGGTCAGCAGGAAGGTGGATCTAGCCCCACTCCCTCCTCTTCCTCACCATCATCATCATCACCGTTATCCTCAACCACGGGCTCACCCTCCTCCTGCCGGGCACTGTGCTCAGCAGCTCGCACACATTAGCCTCTGTTTAACCTCCTCACAGCCCAGAGCTTTGCCCACTGTCCTCATGTCCATTTGACGGGCATAGCCTAGGCTCTGAGAGCTGAAATCACTTCTGCAAAGCCTCACTCCTCACAGCGAGTAGTGAAGCCAGGACTTTAATTAATTAGTCCTGACGCCCAAACCAATGCTCTGCACCCAGGGTGGGCAAACCCCAGCCCTGGGGCCCCACTGGACCACCACTCAAGGCCTCAGCCAGGTCAGGTTCACACCACGGAAACCAGAGATTTCTCAGGAGAGTGCACGAAGGCTAACCGGAACACGCTGCGCCCACTCTTTAATGTGCAGCCCACGGCTGCCTTCCCACTGCTGCGGCAAAGGTGAGGAATTCGACAGAGACAATACGATGCATGGAGCCTAAAATATTCACTGTCTGGCCCTTTAGTGCTCTGTTTGCCTGCCCTGACCTGTACCGCTCAGATTAGGTCACACCACACTGTGCTAGCTGGGGGGTGTGTGGGGGGGTGGTAGAAGTAGGTTTACAGTCGCGAGTCTGCAAAACAAAGTTTGTCCCTGTATTATTTAATAATCATTGCGTTATCATCCATGCAAACACCTGTCAACCTACTTTTGCCCCCTTAATTACGTTATATCACGTTTACTGTACGTGCTACCATTCATACTAAAGATTTAAGGGTTTGCACTTATGATTTCTCAGTCTCTTTTTACATCTGATTCTCCAGTGAAATCCACCAACAGTTAATCTCCAGGGAACCAAGCACTCGCGAACGATGATGGCCATCTGCTCGGAGTTTCCACATCCACAGGTACATTTTCCGAGTGGATTACGCCCTGAGCGGCCAAGTGAGAAGAAGAGGGGAGGGGAAGAGGGGGAATAGTGAGAAGGCTCAGCAGCTTGAACTGCCATGACACCTGAACACAAAGGCCTGTTCACACCGAGTTTCTACCTATGTGGGGAAGGTCATGCCCACATGGTAATGCTTCTACAGCAAGAATGCATCTCCCCGTCCCCGGCAGGAAGTGACATTACAAAAGCCGGAAAGGACATCAGACACACTGCTTGGCAGCCACATGCACACGTGAAATTACTGTTAGAGTTCAAAGGAAGGGCTGAGAGGTGGGGCACCGGCCGCAGCACCCCCATAATGCTTTCACCTCATGGGACAAGGCACAATGACAGCCTGCTCTGACCCGGCCACCAGCTTCCTGACACCCACTCCAACCTGGCAGGGGGCCTGCGGGGCTGAGTGTGGGTGGGCAGCATGGCTCCCTGCCGGGATGTTATGTACCCCCATATGTGCCACTGCAGCTCACCTGAATTACATGCTGAACAACCTTTCCAGAAGCAGGCAGTGTGGGCCGCTGACTGTTTCCAAGGCTGGCCTGTGCTCTGACACCAGCTGATTTTGAGCACTCTCTCTGTCCCCTGCCTGGTGCTAAACATGAAGACTGTGCCTCATGTCTCTTGTGTGGCCTGGTGAGGCAGAAGCTTATGACCCCTCATCTGTGGATGGGAAAGCTGGGATGGATCAAGGTTACTTGATATGCCCAGCATCACAAAGCCAGGGGAGGAGCCATGATTCAAAGCCAGAGATTCCATCATTTATAACCACCAGGTTTCACTGCCTCAACCCAGAATCCTCCTTGGGAGATGCAGCCAATCAAGCAGAGGCAAGGTCAGACCTGAGGGGATGAGGGGCTGGTCTCTTTAGATAATACAAGTCATGAAGCTCCCAGTTGGGAGTGGAGTATGCATCAACTTTCATGGCAAGAATAGAGCAGCAACTGGGCTAAGGCTCCTCTAGCCAAACAGGTGACTGGGCTCATCCACCTGACTTCTTAAACTGCCTGGTGAACTCTTACTCATCCTTCAAAACCCAGCTTAAATATTCCTTCCTTCCACCTTGAAGCCCACCTTGTTTCAGAAACAAAGTTGATTAACCCTTCCTTTGTGCTCCTGTGCTGTATGTCCAGATGCTTCCGTTATGCTTTGCAGGTATGTGTCTCCCAGCCTGGTGAGTTCATCAAGGGCAAAAATTATGTTTCATGCACTTATGGATCTCTAGCTTGTATTAAGAGGAACAATGTTCCTAATAACCAACACTGATTGAGCACGTGCTAGGTACTGGGCATTTCTCTGAGTATGTTATATGCATTAATCCAGAAAATAACCCTAGGAGACTGGTATGACATTATACCCATGGCTAGGCTTGGAAACCAAACACTAATGGGTTTGGATCCTGGCTCTGCCTGTGACCTTGAGTGAATTGCTTAAACTGTTTCTCTTCAGGGTTCTCATCTGTGAGACGGAGAGATTCACAGCAGCTACCCAATGCTACATTGGAACTAACTTGTACCAGCTTGCAGGAGCTAAATATGAAATTTTAATAAAATTTAAAACTTTGCCACTATTATAAATTAAATTATGTACAATTAAAATTAAACTACATTAAAACAAAGGAAATACATACTTAAAACTCATCACTTCCTGGTTATTTTACTATATTCTTACTATTTTCTCTCTCTTCGGGTTATTTATGTCTACTGAATCACCATGGTGGAAATACACAATAGTTAGCTGTTGCCCATCTCCCCGTGACTCCACGTTCAATGACTTCACATTGGTAGCTTGAAATTAGCCACAAGGGAGAGTATTTACACCATGCAAATTGGCTGATGCTACAAATCAGCTTTATCACCCCCAGAGAGCTGGTTGTTGAGCATGTACCAACCCATCACTATAACTACTTCATAGTAAATAGTCACATGGTGGCATTAGCCATTATTATTGTTCCTGACGAAGAAACCACAGAGATTAAAGAACCTACCAAAGGTATGGAAGGTCCATATGTGGTTCCATTCACTGCAGCTGCTGAGCTGGCCCCTTAACCAGCTAGAACTCAAGGCACACCACAGAATAGGGGCCAATAAATACTTGTTGGGCAAATAACCAAACATTAAATTAATGAGTCTCAAAACTGCTGGCCATGGAATTGCCTGGGGAACTTGGCTTTAACACAGATCCTCATGGCACCTCTTGTGCTGGGCTCCAGAACAGACAGTGTCCCGGAGGTTCTGATTCTGGACCCATCACTGTCTTGATCACTAGCCTCCAAACTCAGCCTGCTCCCACCTGTCTTCTGTGCCCACCTGACCTGCCATTGGGCATGGCAGCAAATGGTGGCTGAGAGATGAGGAAGTACAAAGGGACATGGAAACCTTGCACACAAGCCTGAATCAAGAAGGTACTTGAAGACCAAACAGTGTTCAGAGGTTTCCTCTGAGTGGCAGCGGTGATGGGGAGCAGAGTGGCTGAAAGTTACCTGGGGCCAGGAAGGCCTGGTTACATCTGTGCACACGATAGGACAAAGCAGGGTATGATATGCATGACACTTAGAAGCTTACAAGATACAGCCAACTCCCTTCTACAATAACCCAACGAGATTAGCAGAGGAAGCATACTTGTTTGCAGACCAGGAAACAGGCTCAGAGAGGTACTGGCCTAAGCTCATCATTGCCCGGACCTGGAACCTCAATTTTCAAGCTGTGTTTTCCCTCAAAATCATGTGCGAAACAGAGGGGTGGAGAAAATGAGGCTGGGGTCCCAGTACGTCAGTGTTTGTTCATTATCTTGGCTTTGCCACTCACTTGTGCGGCCTTGGGCAAGTTTCTTAAGCTCTCTGTGCCTTAGGTTTGCTCAACTGAAAACAGAAACAAAACCAGGAAAATGATTGGCAGGCTTCTGGTATGGTTGTTGCTAATTAACAGGTGTATAAATGCTTCTTAGGATGTTATACCAACTGGGTTCAATCATGTGAGAAACTGCAACCATAGTAACAGCTATAATGACATTGTCACCTTTATATATTTTGCGGCATCTCGTGGTTGGCTCTCTTCTTTAAAAGGCAGCATACTAATTTGGGGCAAAGTTGGGAGGTGGCAGTGTCCTAGGCTGAATTGGTCTCCAAGTATTCCCTGGGCACATACTATGTGCTTATGCTTTGAAGTTCCCTCTGACTCAATGGCCACATGGAACAACAGCTAAGAAGGTACATGCCATAGTCGCATGGACACTATGCAAGTAACAGGCTTGTAAACTCCTTTATTCTCTAAATCTCTTCCAATGTGTAAAATAGGATGACAAAGAAAATCAGCCCTATAGAGTTTTATGAGTGTGGAATTTTAAGAATTTTTTTTCCTGCAGGATATTTTAGTCTAGGGCAGCAGATCCCAATCCTGGCTATACATTAGAATCATCTGGGAAGCTTAAAAAAAAGCCACTATGCCCCATCCCAGACTAACTGAATTAGAATTGGAATGGCGATAGTGGGGATGATGATGATGGTGATGAGGATGGTGATGGTGATGATGGCAATGACAGTGACAGTGATGATTATGATGATGATGATGATGATTGTGATGGTGATGGTGATAATGGTGATGATGATGGTGGTGACGAGGAGGATGATGGTGAGGGTGAGGATGGTGATGGTGATGATGGTGATGACGATGAGGATGAGGATGATGGTGATGATGGTGATGGTGACGATGATGGTGATGGTGATGATGGTGATGATGATTGTGATGATGATGGTGATAATGGTGATGACAATGATAATGATTGTGATGGTGATGGTAATGATGGTGATGATGAGGATGATGGTGATGGTGAGGATGGTGAGGATGGTGAGGATGGCAATGATGGTGACAGTGATGATTATGAAAATGATGGTGATGATGATTGTGATGGTGATAATGGTGATGGGGATGACAGTGATGGTAACGATGATGATGGTGGTGATGATGGATGATCTGTTCTGCCTGCCTGAAATGTTCTTTTATAATACCACTTCATGGTTTCTCCACTTGCTTCTTTCATGTCTGTACACCAATCAATGCCTCCTCAAAGAGGCCTTTCCTGAACACCCCGTACAAACTGGTGCCACCACCACCCCCCATTCTTTGGCAAACACCACCCTGCTTTTCCCTTCTCTGTTGCATGTCTCTCTAGCTCATATTATATCACATATCGATTTGTACACTTATCAGCCGTCTCCCCACCAGGTTACAAACCCCTGTGAAACCATGCAGGTCACACCTCAGAGTTACTCTGACTGACACAAATAAGATTACTTTGAAGAGTAGTATTTTTCAAGCTCAGAGAGGTGATAAAAATCACTGTTAGATGAAATTCTGTCTTCTTGGTTGGCCATTAGACTGAATATTTTAGGGACTGGGCTAAACAAGAAAGAAAAAAAAGAAAAGAAAGAGCAGAAAAGCTAGAAAATGGGAACACAAATGTGCATATGCACATGCACACTCACACTCACACGCTCTCACACTCACACACTCTTGTGCATACACAGACACACACACACGATTGCACTCACACACTCTCACACTCACACACGCACTCTCACACACTCACACTCACACACACTCACCAAAAGGAACCCCATTAGCATATAAACAAAAGGTGGGGGTAACCCCTGAAGCCTTCCCTCTGACAGCCAGTGGCGGCAGTGATGAATTTGTGAAGTTATCTAATTTTCCACTGTTTTAATTAGAGACTTGGGCTCTGAGGCCTCGCAGCTGGCGTCTTTGTACTGTGTTCTGTTGCCTGACAGAGAAAAATGTCTTCTCTAACGTCAGCCAAGCTCTAAGCCTGACCTGAGTGAGCGAAACTTCTGGGATTCATAAACTTGTAGTTTCTGGGCAGAGTGTCGTTTGAACCAGGCCTCCTCCTCATGAGCCCCCTCAGAACCAAGGTGGGGGGACCACCACCCAGGAGGGGAGGTGGGGAGAAAGCAGGGACCAGGAAGCAGCCCTTGGGTCATTTCTTCAGGTTCCTGAGCCTAGTCCACATGAAATGGAGTCTCCTTGCAGCTTCTAATTGAGCCCAGCTTGGAGAGGCGAATGCTCTGCTTCTCTGAGACAATGCCTTTCATTGCAGAGAGTGTTCTCTGAGTAATTTAATTTATTGCTCATCTTTTGCCAAGTGATCTTTTACAATGCTGCATTTGATGAACACGCAGCTGGGGCAGAGGCTCTCCCCACCTCTCCTGGCTCTCTGGCTGCTGTCTTCCTGTGACTCACTTTGAAAAGAGGCAGGATGGGAGGTGGAGGAGAGAGGGCCTTGGAGTCAGACCCACTCACTTCTTGCCTCTGCCCCCAGCCAGTGGGCACCTTGGGTAAGGGTCTCATCCTTGAGTCTCCCTTTTCATCCACAAAATGACAATCATAAGAATATTGGTTGGACAGGAGAGTAGTGGGGGTTGAAAGGAAAAGATATTACTAACTTAGGAAAAAGAAAAGGCCCCTGTGAGATTCAAATTGGCTTTTGGGTGAGGAAAATGCTTCAGATGCTTGATAAATGCTCGACATTGCTGAGACCACCCTAGAACAACAGGGTCCACCTTGATCAGAGCAGAAGTGAACTCCCTGCCTCTGAAGAACTATTCAAAACCAACTACCAGGTAACACCCTCTACTGCCTTGCAGCCTTCTGTCCATGGCTGGGGCCAACCTTCTAATCAACTTCTCAGGGAAGAAATCCCACCTTATACG
This sequence comes from Macrotus californicus, assembly GCA_007922815.1. NCBI lineage: Eukaryota > Metazoa > Chordata > Mammalia > Chiroptera > Phyllostomidae > Macrotus > Macrotus californicus. The sequence continues at coordinate 63,101 of VMDR010000873.1, read as the reverse complement.
CTATGCCCAGCACACGGTGGCTGCCCAAAAGATGGCCATGGTTGCTGGCTCTGGGACAGTAAGGCAAATTATCATGGCATCATGCCCATAGCATGTAAGAGAAAGATGGCTGTGATCTGGTTTGCTGGTTGACCATAAAAGAAGTTACCCCAGATCACGAGCTCAGTGAGTGCTCAAAAGATACTATCAGGCCAACTTCTTGACCTGGCAATAACTTAGCTCAGAATCACACACAGAGGAGAATTCAAAATATGAGTTGATTGCCTACCTGCTTATTCATTTTTTAAAAAGGAGAGAGAGAGAGAGAAAGAAAGGAAGGAAGGAAGGAAAAAGGAAGGAAGGAAGGAAGGAAGGAAAGAAGGAAATTTTAGTCCAGGTGGTATACCTCCTAGATGATCAAATTATTATTACAAATGGTCCCTTTTGATCATACAAAAATTAAATGGATCAAGCTACTTCCAAGTAGTTTCACTGTGTCCCAGAACAAAGTTCAAGAGTGTGTACAGAAATACAAAAAATGTCTGGCACCCAACAAGGTAAGAATCACCATATCTGGTATCCAGTTCAAAACTTTCCAGTATGCAAAGAATCAGGAAAATGTAAGCCATAAAGAGAAGAAAAAGTCAACTCATCCAAACTAACCAGAAGTAGCACACATGTAGAATTAGTAGACAAGGACATTAATGGTTACTGTAACTATTATAACTGCCTGATAACTGTATAACAGAGGAGCAGGTCTCCCCTACCCTCACCCAGCCAACAGAGTGGTCCTGAGGGGAGAAACTGAGAGCCTCAGTAGGAAGAGCAATGAGTGTTCTGGAAGGTCCAGAATGAGGGGAGGAGAAGGTGAGTGAGAGGGAGACAGAAAACTGCAGCATGAGCCTGACAACCCCCAGCCTCTCTCAGCCTCAACCCAGAATCCACACCCAAAGACAAGTGTGGGAGGAAGACCTCAACATATTGGCTGAAGTTGGACTCAAGGGTCATTACCCACTGACACTTACCTTCTGGGTGTGTTGGGCAACTCAGCTGACCTCCCTGAGTCTCGACTTTCTTCATGGAGCTGGAAGGGAATCCATAGCCCAAGGCATGGTGAGGGTTGAGTGTGTGTTTGCTCTTGTGGAGCAGGTGACTCAGGGCCAGTCATTCTGGGAGTGCTCGGGACCTGGTGCCTGCTTGCCCTACCCTTGTCATTACACACCCCCACTCTCACTCACCTTCTTCAGCGCTCAGCATCAGCACCGGTCTGCCTGGCAGGCACCAGAGCTGCCCCAGCCTCCTCGTCCCATCCTTCTTCCCAGGCCTAGGGCTCTGATGGCCCCTGTATCTGGGGTGATGTTTAAATTACCCATCTACTGCTATGGCATGGCTTCCTGAAGACACTTGATCTCTCAAGGCATTCCAAAGAGAATCAGGCTTGGGACATTGGTGGCAGGGGAGGGAGCTTGGGGGATTGCTGAGCTGGCAGGAGGACTGGAGCTGCCAGTCATCATCTTTGCTGCCACTCAGGAAAGACTGTGTGAGGGTGAATTTCTCCCAGAGGAAAGGAGGGATGAAGAAAGGAGAGAGGGACAGCTTGCTGATCACATCACAGTATCTGGATCTAGCTGGACCTGAAGCTGAACTGCGTCCCAGGTAACTGAGACAATATTCTATTTTTCAACTCAGCCATGTTGAGTTGGGCTTCCTGACATTTGCAAGCAGTGAAGGCTGCACTGACCCAATGACTCTCTCCCTTCAGGTCCCCCACCTGTCAGAGAAGTAATTAGGGAACTCCTAAGGGGTTAAATGTTGCTTAATGTAAGGCCCACTCTTCCCCATGGAAGCCCCTCAAGCTGGCAATCCCATAAAACCTGGAGTGGGGGAACCAGCAATTCTGATATGCCTCTTCCTCATCCTCTTTAATTCAAGCCAGTGTCTTTACAGCATCCTGCAGGGGATCCTGATAAAGCTGGCAGCTGGATCTGTGGGGAAATATGAAGGCCTTGTCCCATTCCAGTTAAATGCCAAATTAAAACTGAGCGCTGAGGCCCACGGACTTGAGAACATTAACCATGTCCTTCTGTCAGGTAGTGGAGTTCACCTCACCCCACTGGGAAGACACAGAATCTGCATTTCTGGGGGCTGGGGCTTGGAATGTGTCCTTGTCCCAGGGGTTGTTCCCATCCCCACACTGCACTCCCAGGTCTGGTCTGCTGGTACTTTCTGCAGTGGACACAGCAGCAGGGCAGAAATGATCTGAGTGGTGAAGGATGCAGTGATACGGCTGAAGCACAGCAGGTGTGCAAGGGAGCACGCTTCCACTCTGCAGCTCCCTCCCTCCCTCCCTCTTGTACCTTGGATTCCTCCTTGGTTCTCCCTCTCCTGTCTCCCTCTCCGTCTGTATCTTTTTTCTATCTCCCCCTCTTCTCTCTCTGTCCTTTTCTGTATCTCTTACATTTTGTTTCTGTCTTTCTTCCTCCCTCTGTCTTCTTGTCAACATCTGTTACTTGTCTGGGTATCTGTCCATCTGTTCCAACCTCTCTATGAATCTTTGAATCCCTCACTTATCTTTCCCTGTTATTTTCTCCCTGCTTCTTTCTCTCTCCCCACCCCCATCTCTCCCTCTCCCATCTCTCCGTCTCTTTCTCTCCTTCTCCTATCATCTATCTATCTATCTATCTATCTATCTATCTATCTATCATCTATCCATATCTCTACTTCTCTCTCTCCCCCCACCCCATCTCTCCCTCTCCCATCTCTCTACTTCTCTGTCTCTCCCACCTCTCTCTTTCCTTCTCTCATCTGTCTTTCTTCCGTCTCTCTCTCCCTCCTGACTTCTGTCTTTCGTATTCCCTTTGCATCTCTTTCAGTCTCATGACCCACCATGGGACATGCCGGGAGAGATGAAGACCCAACCCTTGGCTCCCTCCCACATGCAGCCAAGCCAGACCCACATGACATAGCAGGGGACAAAGAGCTTTAGCCACATTGTCCATCTTGACGAATCCTGTGGGGCCCCGAGAGGAGTCCTGTGCTGATTCTGGACAAAATATCAGTCCCAGGTGACAGTGAGTGTGCAGAGTATTCAGAAAACTGAAGCCTGCCAATATTTTGGGAAGAACCCACTCCTGTTAACCCTTGGGCTGCCCTTCTAGGCTCTTCCTGTCTCCTTGGCCTCGACCAAAGCCTTCAAAATTTCAACTCTGGAGGCTGAGCTGCCATATGTTCCTGCTGGAGGCTGGACTGACCGTGGACCAGAGTCTGGAACTGCCAGGTTCCAGTGTGACAGGGCTTAGTCACTGTATGCATTTCTTAGGGCGGTCATAAGAAAGTACCATAAGCTGAGTACTTAAGACAAGGAAGATGTATTTTCTCTCAGATTTGGAGGTCAGAAGTCTGAAGTCAAGGTGTCGGCAGGGCTGTGCTCCCTCTGAAGGTTCTAGGGGGGAACTTATTACCCGCCTTTCTCTGAGCTCCTGGCAACCCTTGGTGTTTCTTGGCTTGTAGACTCACCACACCAGTCTCTGCTCTGTGGTCACTTGGCCATCTTCCCTCTGAGTATCTGTCTTTGTGTTTCTTCCCCTCTTCTTATAAGGACACCAGTCATATGGGATTAAGAGCCCACATACTCCAAGATGACCTCATCTCACCTGATTGAATCTGCAGTGACCTTATGTCCAAATAAGGTCACATGTCCAGGAAGCATAAGAATTACTGAATAGGGGGGCCACTATTCAGTAATTAAAGGCAGCGTGTGTGGTGAGGCCTGGGTAAGGGTTGGAACCGTGCTCTACTACATCGGAAGATTGCTGAGCGTCTGAGCCTCAGCTGTTGTCCCTAAGGCAGAGCGACAGTGCCACCCCCCAGCGCCAGCACTCAGCAAGCATGGATGCAAAGCAGTGGGTATCCTCAGCACACAGCACTTTGCAAAGGACATAAGCCATGCTGAGCGGCCCGCTCAGTCATGTGCTCTCATGACCCCTTCTCTCAGCCAGCTGCAGCTCTGCAGCTCCAACTGCCCATCTGCTGTTGGGTAGCAGGGGTCTCGTGTGAGACAATGTTGGGGAGTCCCAGGAAATATTGGGCCTTGACTGTTGTCACTGATACTCATTCTTCAGCCTCAGTTGCAAACTCCCTGCAAGGACATGGCGCTGAGCGCTAGGGGGAGACGGGCCTCAGGGGCAGGAGGTGGGTGCTCTGAGACCAGGCGTCTGGACGGAGGCATGTCAGGACCAGGAGCTTAGGGGCTGTGCAGGCTGGGCTTCGATTCCAGCCACGTCCTTTGCTCACAGCCTGGCTTTGAAGAAGTGGCCGAAGCAGCAAAGCCTTTGTTTACTGTTTTATAAAGTAGCACCACTAAGTCCCAAGATAGTGGAGGGGAGTGAATGAGTTAACGAATTGTGAGGGCGCTATGTATGAACCACCCCACTTCCCTCTCTTTTGCCAACATGGTTCCTAAATCCTACGTGTGTATGAGAGATAGAGAGACAGGAGAGAGGAGACAGACAGACAGAAACCAGCCAGACAGGCCAGCCTGGCCGGCATTGAAAAGGCTGAGGGAACAGGTGGAAGAAAGCTGGGGAAGAGGCGCCGCGTTGGCTGGGGCCCCTGTAAGAGAAACACTGGAGAAAATTAGAAATTGGAGGAGAATATTTTACGAGACGTGCTGCTGTTGAGGATGAATTGACACCCATGCGATAGACTTGAAAAGGGGCGTGTAAAACCGGGGCCGGCAAACTACAGCCCGATCCAGCCATCACTGCCTTTTGTGAATAAAGCTTTATTGGAACACAGACCCCTCACTCATCCCGAGCTGTCTCTGGCTGCTTTAGCAACACAGTGCTTCAGTAGTTGTGAGCGAGACCGTGTGCCTGCAAACCCGAACGTGTTTACTCTCTGTCCCTTTACAGAACGGTCAGCTGACCCCAGAAATAAAGTTACAGTTCCTTTTTCTGGATCACTCTGTGGCCACTCGATGTTTCCCAGAGGGCTGTTTCAGACGGCGACTCAGCCGCAGCATGTGGGGTTCGCGTGTAAGCCACTTAGTCTGTATGCCCCATGTGCTCAAGTTGTATCTGAAGATCTTTCCTATAAAAATAAGGAACAGAGCAACAAGGAAAATAACATCAAGGGCGAACTAGGAGTGAAAAAATTGCTGGGATGGAAGTACCGACTCTCAAAGAAGGCGCAGTCTGAAACGGGGGCGGGGTTGGACCACGGAGCTGGAGGAACCAGGGACCTGCTCCCGCCCCCTCCCCCATTCTGTTACCTTTGCTGTTTTCATGGTTTATTTGCTCATGTTTCCCCCTTAACATTTATCTAGTTTTTTTTACTCTAATCTCTAGTCTTCTACTGGCGCAGGTCACAGCCAGAGTCGGCAGCCCCACCCTGAGCCCGAGATTTCACCAGGTGGAGACAGGTGGCCATGGCCTCAGGTGACGGAATGCAGGAGGGTGGCCGGGACAGAATCTCAGGGGTCAGCATTTCACCCCAATGTCCAGTCTTGTAGGGGAACAGGACAGGCAGCCACTGGCTGCTCGAAGGAGTTTGGGAGGGCTTCCTGGAGGATGGGGCTTTGGGTCTGGGCCTTAGAAATTGAGCAGCTGCTCATAAAATAGGCATGGAGGGCATACCTGGTGGCTGAGGCCAGCAGGGCCCCTCCTTCCGGCTCCCTCCCTCCTCTGACCGAGGGAGAGGGATGGCAGGAACACTTAATGTTGTCACTAGGGCCTCCGAGAGAAAAAGTTTAAACAAAGCAAGCTCCTAAGATCGGGGTGAAAGGAGACGAAACTGGAGGCAAAAAGAGGTCGAGAGGAGGAAATAAAATAGCAAAGAGGGGACAGTGAAGGGAAAAGGAGAGTAGGAGCACCTGGCATGGAAGATTTGGAGTTGCAGGGTCGCAAAGCGTCAGCTATTCAGAGATGATAACTCAGCACCACGGCTCAGAGGCACCTGACGCGTGTGTCTTTTGTGTGACCTGTGCAATGCCATCGGGGCGGTACTGTTATTCTTCCCGGCACGACAGAGGAGGCTTGGAAGAGATGAGCTCAATAGCATGCCGCTAGGAAATGACAGAGTGGGATTTGAACTCAGGCCATCTGGCTCCAGCACCCTCACTCTTACACCTGGCAAGCCTTACCTGTCTCACCGGCCTCACCTGCCAGTTGTCAACAGGATTTTCCCAGACACCAAGAAGCCAGGAGGAGGGGCTCAACCGGCCTCAGCAGCCAGATCCACCCTCCATGCCTGTTTCATGAACAGCTACTCGGGGGAACATCTGCTCATTGCTTCCCCAGGGACCCCGCCTATGGAAGGAGACTCAGAGGACCAGAGGGTCCTGGCTGGAGTGAGGGCCGAAGCCGGGCTGCACTTGGCTGCTTCCACAGCTGGTCGTCATCTGGCCGAGGCAGGGTCACCTCCACTAGCCCCCTGGCTTCCTCTACTGCCTTTCGCCTTCACTTGGATCTTCCCAGCTTTCTCCCATAGATAAGGGGAGACCCTCAAGTTCACTGCTGTTTCCTGGCCTGCACCATCACTGCTGAGCTGTGCCTGGGGCCTCCCACTGAGACAGCCAGCAGCAACTTGGCAAGATGTGCAAGGCTGCGGCGAGGGCGGGGGGCGGAGGAGGACAGTTCCAGCTCTGTGGGGACACTTGTCCGTTCTAGACTCCAGGCCCTTGTTCTCACTGATCCTGATGCCTGGGCCACCCTTGTTCTCATCTGGAAAAACTCCCCACATCCTTGGGCATCCAACCCTTTGAGGAAGATGTGTCTCCACTACCTCTAAGCTTGTGAAGCCTCTGTCTCCCTACCATTCATAGCTGAGTTTCGTATCTCCCTCCATGGGCAGGCATTGCCTGTGCCCTGCACAGAATGTGTGTTCACTGCTACATAAGACCCCCCAACCTGTACTGATTGTGAGCCAGGTACCACCGGAGTGCTACCTCCCTCTCCTCCTCTCCAGTCCCATCCACAAGAGACTGAGAACTTGGATACTGCTTCCAACGGGTCACCCAGTTCCCGACCTGGAAAAGGCTTGTTCGTACCTTCAGGGAGCATCACATCATCTCCACGAGCAGAAAAGAGAGCTGCCCCTCCCCTAGTCGCCAACCATGAGTCCCTGCCGCCACCTCTCCCCTCTGCCTCGAGTGCTCTTAAAATCCAGGTCTGAGTCCGAGAGTTAAAATAATACACATTCTGCGATGACCGATATGAAGGGAAATCCAGGGATTCTCAGGAAATCGTACTCCACAGGCCCTGTCACCTTTTGCTGGGAAGCACCCAGTTCCCACCAGAAACACACACACTCACACATAAGAAAAGCCATCAATTTCCAGACAGCCAAGCTAGTGCAGGACCCGGGCCTCCAACCATACCGCGTCGGCTGCGCTCAGAACACCTGTCCTCCAGCAGGAACAGACCTCTTCCAAATAAACACACAGCCCTTGGGAAGGAGGCCCGGCTGGGGAAAGGAATCCATCCGCCCAGCCCCGGACATCCTGGACAACGGTCAAAACGCTTCCTTCCACTGTCTCAGAGAAAAATGGCTTCTTCACCCAGCCAACTCTTTTTTCCTTTTCCACCGAAGACCCACACTGAGAATGCTTTCCAAAACAAGCCAGAACAACCTGGAAATACTCCCTGGACTTAACAGAGTCTGATGGCTTTTTTCATTCATTCCTTTATACCTTCGTTTAGTCATTCAACAAAGCTACATTGAGCCCCTGCTCAATAAATAGTGCCCTGTGTGAGGAGTATCGTGTGGAAAGAGATCCCTTTCCAGGTGTTCTTGCTCTGTTATTATCAACCCACGTGTGGTGGAAGAAGCTAATTAATTGTCCACCAATGTGCCCTGTTAGAGTCGCTGCTGGGAATTGGCTACCCAGCCAGGGATTACACTTCCCAGCCCAGGAGGCAAGGAGGTGAGACTATGTGACTCCAGGCTAGTTTTCCTCATCGGACTGTGAGCAGAAGGCATGTCAGGGCCCAGGAGCCAAAGAAGCGTGTGTGTGACCATGTTTCCTTTCCTATTTGCACACTGAATGCAGAGGACGCAGCATCCTAGGGGAGGGCAGAGCCACGAGGTAGAAAGAGCCTGGGACCCTGAGTACCTACCTGGGAGCCCACCTTCATGAGACTGCTCTGTGAGCAGGGAACTCAGGAAACTTGCTCCCGCCCATACAGTGTATCCAAGGTACAGTCACCTGCCGAATGACAACATTTCTGTCAATGACAGGCAAATATACAACAGTGGTCTCATGAGACTGTAATGAAGCCGAAAAATTCTCATGGCCTAGTGACGTCATGGAGCTGAAAGACTGCAGCACAAGGCGTCACTCAAGTGTTTGTGGTGATGCTGGCGTAAACGAGCCTTCCGTGCTGGCAGGTGTGCAGAAGCAGAGCATGTGCAATTATGGACGTGATGGTGGCAATAAGCAACTGTGTCACTGGTTTATTACTTACTATACAATACTTTGGTCATCGTTAAGAGTCCACTCTACTTACTTTAAAAAGGCTTTGCTATGAAACACGCCGTGTTGTGCTGGCAGCAGCCTCACTCATCTCGTGTTTACCTCTGCTCTTGGTCGCTCCGTTTTCTCTTCTGCTGGATTTGATCCCGTGCTGTTTTGTGCGGCGGCGCGTGCCGGCTTGCAGCCGAGCAGCCACAGGCTGTGAACCATGGAGCGCGGGTGTGCGGTAGGCGATCCCATCCAGGGTTGTGTAAGTGCCCTGTGTGACATTCACTCAACAACGACACCGCCTGACAGTGCTTTCCCAGACCTATCCCCATCGTTAATCAGCGTGGGACTGGATAGAACTCTCCTCCCTGAGTGGAACAGAGCGCCCTGCACAGGCCATGGGAGAGACTGAGGGGCCCTTTCGCAGACATTTAGCGGGAATCCAAAAGCCCTTTGGGAATCTAATTAGAACTTCTGCACCCTCTTCCAGAAATTATGTGCATAATTTACATATGGATAACATCATGCATACTTGATCCGGTTTCTATTGTGGGAAGATTATCTATCTCCCTGAAACCCGTTTATGGGCATCTGTGAAAATCCTGTCGTGGATAGGTTAATGAGAATTTGACTGCTAGTCAGGTATTAGTTGAAAGCAACAAAAGCCATCTCTAGCTGATAAAAAGAGAAAGGGAGTCTCTTAGAAGACCCTGCTGTAGCGGGTCATTGCTGGGGGGGCTAGAGAATCAAACTCAGAAGTTCCGCAGACAGAACTAATAAAATCCACTGCAGCACTTGGCCACTGAGCCTTGTCTGCCATCGCTGCCTCCAACGCCCCCAACGCTGCCTGAGCTGGGGACCCCAGGGAGCAGACTCTGAGACAGCTTGAGGGCTGATGACCAGGGAGAGGTCTTTGGAGCAAGGAGAGAAAAGCAGAATTGGGTAGAGGGGAAGCTGAGCTATGATACAGTCCCAGCAAAGGACTTAGTCACCCTCAGGGGGACCTGGAAGCTGGGCTGGCCTCTCAGAGCTGTCCAGGTCAGGGTCAGGGGCTGGTCTTACACCCCTATGAAGTCAGTCAGTGGATACAGCCACCACCCCAAAACAGGACATGACCTTGGGTGAGGTGCGTTTCTTCTGTTATGGCCATCCCCAAAGAAAGTTTATCTGCTGGATGTCCTCTCAGAACCTGGGGGCAAAGGGAGAGTCCTCTTTCTCAAGGGGGATCTGGGCAGTGTGCCCAGTGCCCACCTGTCCCCAGCCACCCTGTCAGAGAGAACTGACGATGACAAAGCTCCCGACTTAATGTCTGGTGCAGATGTGTCTGAGTGCAGGAGCCCAGGCCATGTGCCCTCACCCCAGGTGCAGGGAGGCTGGGACGGTGACTGCCTGGAATTTCCACTCCTGCCCTGAGATCTGCCTATTCCCTTCACAACTTGGAAGGAGCAAGATTCCCCAAACCCAGGGAGGGCACTGGGTGGCCAGACAAATGACAAATGCTCGCCACATGCATGGGAGAGCTAGTGGTCAGTCCGGGGCCTGGCGGGGACAGGTGTGGGGAGTTTAGTTAAAGGACACTCTCTACAAAGTGTGTCAGGGAAATCAGAGGTGGCACGGAGCCTGGACTCAAGGGGGAAGGGCAGGGCTTCTACAAACCAAGAGCAGGGCATGTGCAGACGGCCACCCATCAGAAGACCTGATGACCCGTCAGGGAGTGCCATGGGGGAATAAACACCCTGCTCCCCCCTCCCTCCTTTCAAGGAAGGGAAAGTCACCCACCTGACATGCCCCAAACTCTTAAAGTTAAGAAGAGCTACCATCTATTGACTTTCCACTCAGAACTGAGCACTTTGCTAACACTGGACATGCACATATGTTACCTCATTTATTCTCGTGCTCATCCTGAGACTGACCCCATTTCATCTGTTTGTGGCAAATACTTTTGGTGCCCTATTTTTAGCCCTCACCCTGACCCTTTCGTGGCCCTTGACCTGAGCCCCAGAGCCAGCACCTGCCCATGTGACTTGAGGTTATTAACACCCTGAGCCAGCCAGAGAGCTGAGGAATGAGCGTCCTGCAGAGACACCCCATCGATGATTACAGAAACGAGAATATAAATGCCCCAGCCCCCTCGCCACCACTCTGGGTGCCTCTAAGGTACATGTTCGCCTTTGGCTTCTGCAGTGCTCGGTGCTCAGTGGGTTTAAGCTCCAGTGGCCCATGCTGGTCACCAGCTTAACAGCACATTTGCGCTGGCTCCTTCCCTCCGGTCTGACCTCGCACTCCGTGAGTGTGCTGCCTGTGGCCACCTCCCCAGTGAAGTCCTCACTGAAGTCAAGGTTGCAGGGTCTGCTTCCAGGGGAACCAAACTGACATGGAGGAGTCCAGAGAGCTTACATGACACACTCCAGGCCCCACAGCCTTGCTCAGGCTGAGCAGCCAAGCCCGTTGCCTGATCTTTCCTCCCCTGGACCTCCCCGAAGCTGCAGGTCTTGGAAGTGGTGGCATTCCCAAGTTCAGAGACTTCTCACGTTCTTGGGTGTGTGCCTAGCAAACGTCAGGGTCCTGTCTTATGTGAACCAGGAACAGCGCAGACTTCACTCTGCCAAGGAATGCTCTAGAAGGAACCTGGCATCGCCCCTGGCTGGTAGCCGGCAGCGTTCCTCCTCGGGCACTCAGAACGCAGGACTGCTGTTCCTGTCCACACGGCAGACGTGCAAGGGGGGTCTGCTCAGCATCAGGCACAGTGAGCTTGAGGGCAAGAGGCGGTGACTCTGGGCAGAGCCTGTGCCTGGCTCTCTGCGTTTAGTGCTGTGCCGCATCCTCACTACGGCCCTCCCATCTGCCTTCCTGACTGCAGTTCTGAGCATGTCACTCCCCAGTCCAAATCCCTGACCAGTTTCCTGGACCACAGCCTCAGTCCTTCACCTGGACTCTGAACCCCTACGAGTCCTGAGCCCCCATCCCCACACCCTTCCTGCCTCACCCTCCACCATCTTCTCTGGTGTGGTCCTCAGTCCCAGAATGGGGAGAGGAGGGAGACCCTGAGCAGGAGCCACAGCATAACTGTGAGCTGACACACATCCCTAGCTCGGGGCTGGGCATGGTCCAAGTGCCTCAGCCATCTGCTGACCCTCTCAGCAATGGGGAAACTGAGGCACGATGTACATACCTTGCTCAGGGTAGCGTAGCTAATGATGAGATAAGCCCGGACTTAATAATTGTTATGTGAGTCTGCACACGCTACCCACACAAGTGTTTGGAAAGCACTGGTCAAGCAGTCTGGATGGATGGGACAGCAAGGATGACCCAAGACATTGACAAGAGATGAGAATGAGATTGAATGGGTGGTCTCAGAGGGCTTCCAGGAGGAGACAGCATTTGAGCTTAGCTGGATGGTGACCAGTGAATTGGCCATTTGGCTGGAAGAGCGTGTGCTCAGCTCAGTTCTGGGAGACCAATCTGATCAGAAGAGCTCCTAAAAAGACCAGAAAGGTAATTTTTCCAAGCTTCCCAATGGCAAGGCACAAGGAGCTGTTCATTGGGGGAGCCCATCTGAACACCCTTTTTTTGTTGTTGCAAGTTCCTGGGGCTTTTGAGTGGAGTGTGAAATCGCATTTATACAAAGAGGTGGGAAACTTTCTGAGCAGTCATTTATCCCCCAAAATAGGTTCTCAAGTCTTGTGGGAGGTTGAGCCCATGAATACTATTTCATACAGCCCAGGGCTTCTCCATCAACCCCTGGGCTCTGGCTGCCTGGGAGAGCAGCATGGTTGGTTTCTCTTCTATTTTTGTACCCTTGAATGTCTGAGTGCACAGTCACCAACTGGATGTGTGTGTTTAATTTGGCAGTGGGATATTGGAAAGGGCTGGGAAGCCCTCGAGATATTTGGAACTGCCAAGGAGATGGTCATTGGCTTATAACAAATTTGCATTCCTATACATCAGCTCCTCGGGTCTGGGCTTAAAAAAGAGGTTTATTCATCAACCTGCGTGGAATTTGGTCTTGGGGCTGCTGGCTTTCATTCCTCTCCCCTGACCATGTAATCAATCATGTAAATACCAACTGTAAACTGTAAGGAACAATGGAGTCATGGGGTACATTTGTAGGATCCTGGCATAGCCGAGGCTCGGTGGGCAGTGGGGCTGGATGGGGTTTGGACATCAGGAGATTCATAGAGTCTCGTTGCTATGGACTAAATTGTGTATGTCCCTCCCCCAAATTAATATGTTGAAGCCCTAGCCTCCACTGGGATGGAGTTTGGATGTGGGACTTTTGGGAGGCCAATAGGATTAGATGAGGCCAGGAGGGTGGGGACCTCATGATGGGATTAGTGGCTTTATAAGAGGAAGAGAGTTTGTGTTCTCTGCCCATGAGGAACACAGGGAGAAGGTGGCTGTCGACAGCCAGGGAGAGAGTTCTCACCAGCAACCAACCCTGCTGGCATCCTGAACTTGAACTTCCAGCTTCTAAAACTGTGGGACATAAATGTCCTACAGTTGCTGAAGCCACCCAGGCTGTGGTGTTTTGTTATGGCAGCCTAAGCTGATTAATACACCCATGGAAGGTAGCACCGATGGTTGGGAAACGTCTCACCCAGCAGTAAGCTGGGATGGAAACTGGGCTGATGAGGAATCAGTACCAGAGAGGTTCAATAAGAGAACTGAGTGGAGGCCATAAGGAGGAGGCAGGGCTCATCCCTTCTTCCTATTAGTGATAGAAGCCCTTCCTGGAGTTTTAGTAGGACACATGACCATCAAGCTAGAGATTCAGCTTCCCCCCGCCCCTTCAGCTGGCTATGGTCACGTGACAGTGCTCTTACCAAGGAGGTATGCAATTCCAAGTCACTTCCTAGGAGGAAGTTCTTGCCCTCCGTTCCACATTCCCTGTCCTGGTGGAGCACGGACATGGTGCTGGTGGGTCAGCTTCCATCATGTGGGCAAGAACATCGCCCCAGGAGATGACAGCAGGAGGAAGACCGAAGGAACCTGGATCCCTGTGGGAAACTATGGAGTGCAGCTAGCAGCCCTGATCTGCCCACTACTTAGGGAGAACCAGGACTCCGCTTGTGTGAGCCACTGTCCCGAGGTATCTCTTTGTCACAGCAGCTGAGCCTGAACCTCACTAATCCAGGGGCTGAATTAGAAATTCACTCCCTGAGGAACTGTCCTTCTCATCTTGAAAGGATTTTGTTTTTATCTTAGGAAGAAGTTGGCTGGGTATCAAATGGCTTGTTATGATGGCAAGCAAGATAAGCTTTATCCAGAGCTGAGGCCCATGGGGTCATTCTTGTACTCACATGTCCACCTAGATGTGCTTGCTCCTTAGAGAAGCATGGGATGGTTTGGTATATTCATGGCAGAAGGGACTGCAAGGGGAAAGTAACTTCTGGGAGCCCACTTGTACAGAAGGTACACAGTGACCTGGAGTTAAGCAGAGGTGGGTTCAGATTTTGATCCCACCTCTTAATTAACAGTGGTAGTTATTGGTGCTGCATGAAAATGTTTGCCAATCTCCCCAATTCTTCCCTCTGAGCTTCTAAGCACATGACAGGATTACATTTCCTAGACCACAAAACTAGTTCTGGACAATGAGTAATGAATGCAACACTATTTGATTTCTGGCATGAGACCCTCGAGAATTCCCTTGCTCCCTCTGTCTCAGCTACCAGTAGAGTCCCGGATGGAAACTGCTCCATCACACTGGGTCCCTGAGTGATCTCAATGACCCAACATCTCATAATGAGTATATGGCATGAGCATAATTAAACCTTTGTCTTTTTAAGCTATTGAGATTTCAGGATTATTTGTTATTGCAGCAGAACTTCAACCATACTGAGTGCACCAACTGTGTGACCTTAAGTTGCTCAGCTTCTCTGAGCTTTGATTCCTTCACCTTCAGTACCATGGGGATGTGAAGATGATGTTTTTGACCTAATTCAGTTTGTGGGCAGATCAGGGAGAATTATATCTATTAAGTGCTTAACAGAAACCCCAGCATTTAGTAGGCTCTCAATCAAGCATCCTGATTCCTCTTAGGTGATTCTGATTGATCTGCATATGACACCTGTGGGCTTTCACTTTCCCACCTTTTCTTCCCTCCCTTGACTTCATTCCAGGACTGCTCAACTTGGCTGAAGCCCCTGGGGTTTGACGTGTGCTGTTTGACACCCAGGTGACATATTACAAACTCCAGGAACCTCTGTCAGGAAGGCAAGACAGCAATGCTAGTCAGTTTCCCTGAGGGTGCAGGGTTTTTTTATTCTTTGAGTCCACCCTTTCCATTAGCTGAACTTTTATAGCTCGGAAAGAAGACAGCAAACTGTACACGTTTCCAAGAATTCTTAATGCAAGTTCCCTGGAGTCCAGGGCTCATTAAGTTTGTACCTAGGTCCCAGTTTGGACCCAGAGAGCTGGGCACACTCCCCAGCAGCAAATTTAGTGTTTTCTCCCTGGGCAATGTGACATCCCAATGTGGCCAAGAACACAGGCTGAGGGGCCAGGTGCTTCGGGTCCCAGCTGTGTATCTACCACTCACCACGTGATTCCTTTACTCACTTTGAGTCTTAGTTTTCCCCTCTGTAAAATGGGATAATAAGAGTGTCTGCTTCAGAGGACTGCTACTGGGTTAAAGCAGTTAATATATGAAAAATGTGTAAGAACCATGGCCGGCATAAAGTAAAAGCTCAGAAAAATTCTAACTGCTGTTATTATTAATATTACTATTCCCAATTTGGATCAAGACCAGCCTACCTCTCCTCCTTCCTTCTATCTCTTCATAAAGGCTCTTCCCTGTCCATCCAACATTCTCAGCCACAGTTTCTGACACACCGCTGGGTTGAGATCTCCTTTGCGTAGGTCACAAGAATTGTCTAGAAAGAATTGTTCAAGTGCTACATATTGTTGCTGAATATGCAAATTATTTATTGCTTGTTTTACAAGTTAGGCTTGATTGATAAACCAGAATTTTACAAAATTGTATACATTTTATAAATGATACCTGATTTACTAGAATCAGATTAATGGCTCTCCCTCTCATAGTATCACTCTCATTTGCTCGTTCTGATTTGCTTTTCTCTTAGTGGATTAGATGCATTAAAAACAGCATTAAAAAAAACAACTTAAGTGAAGGGCAATGAGAAATGCACATGAGCAAAAATAAGAAAATGGAAGTCACTAGCAACGCAGTGACCAATAGGGAAGCACTGTTCACCTGTTCATATACATTCCTCTGCACAGGTACACTGGTCATCGCGGTTTCTAAAGCATCAGCCCTTTTGACCCTCACCCCATTCTGGAATCCATTTTGCTCATTTGCCTGCTAAGACCCCAGGGGCTCGGGATGTTTAAACGACTTTTTCAGCAACATGCAGTAGGAAATGGCAGGGGGTGGGTGTAATCAACCAGGTACTTTCGGGCGAGTTTCCAGGAATTCTATGACAGCGAGGGGGGAGAGTCTGACAGAAGAGGTGGTCTCAGGGGAGCTCTGGAGAAGTGAGCTGCATCACAGAGTTGCTTTGACCTTGAGACAGTCATTGGCCAAGGTCTTGGAGGTTGGCAGGTGCCTAACTTTCAGTCAAGGGGGTTCCGATTCAGCCACAGGCACTTCTGTAGAGAAAATTCGGCTGAGAGCTGATGGCAGCTAACACTCGTGGCTTCCGGGGCTGAGGCAGCAGGCCAGGCAGCGGGTCAAGAGGCAAAGAGACACACCAGTGAGACATTATAGACTGACAACGGCCCTAAAGGAGACATTCAGGGCGGCCGTTTCTGAGGTCAGCACAGGGCAAGTGAAGTAGCACACAATCACAGTCCTGAATCCCATCAACCACACACTGAAAAACACATTTCCTTCCCCCAAAGAGAATGCCTCCTTCAATGCTTCCAACATATGGCAATTTTTATCAGATAATGACCTACCTATTCATCCCACAGATAGATAAATACCTGAAGCACAGCACCCCCCTCCCCTCCCACACACATCTCCATCATCTGAGAGAAGAGAAATACACTTCTATATTTTTAAGTCCTTAAGATCTCAGGAAGAATAGACTGAGCAGAAGAGGTGCACTTGAACTGTGCCATCCCACCCAAACCCAGGACAGGATGACTAAGTGGGAAAAAAGGGAGTGGGCATTGTTCGGTAACAAAATACCTGTTGTTACAAACTGATGGAGGGACATAGAAATACAGAGAAACCATAGAAAACAATCATCAAGGGAGAGGGTCAATAGGCAAATGGATAAGCAAATTGAGGTCCAACCCGACGATGCAAATCTCCTCAGCAGCTTTAAAAAATAAACAGAAACAACTGCTGCTTGCAACAAGCCGGACAACTCTCCAAACCGTGCTGAATGAAGGAAGCCACGCTCACAAGAATGAGTGCTGTTGGGTTTCATTTAGGTCAAGTTCTACAACAGGCAAAACAGACCAACAGTGACAGAGAGCAGATGAGCGGGAATGAGGGCTGCGAACTGACTGGGAAGGGGCCCAGGATGCTCTGGAGGGAAGGGAGTGTTCTGTCTCTTCACCGTGACGGTGGTTATGTACTGCACACAATTGCCGACTTGTCAAAGTCTACTCTCCATGTGGGTGCATTTTACTGGGTACAAACTGTTTTTCAGGGAGGCTGGGGGAAGTCACTAACGTGACTGGTGTATTTCTGGTGGTAGGATTGTGGGGGCTGTTTGCTCTTTATTTCCCTTCTGTGATGTGCTGCATTTTCAAAGTTTTCTTCTAGTTCAAAAATGCCTACCAGGCTGTCATCTCCTAAGGACAGTGTGGTGCTTTAAATTAATTTCTGCAAATTCTCTGACTGACCTTCTTTTCAAAGATGGAAGCCAATCTCCCCCTCCCCCTGAGTGCAGTAGACCAGATTTAGCAACTTGCTTCTAACAAACAATAACAGGAACTGACTGTGTGACCTGGTCATCAAAGGCCCTGTGGCTTCCACCTCGGTCTGTCTCAGATCACTCCCTCTGGGGGAAGCCAGCTGCCATGCAGTGAGGATGCTCAAGTAGCCCTGTGGAGTGGCCCTTGTGGGGAGGGATTGAGGCCTCCTGCCACTCGCCATGTGAGGGAGCCATCCTGGGAAGCAGATGCCCCAGCTGAGCCATCAGATGAGACGGCAGCCCTGGCTGACTTTCCACCTTTGCCATCATGAAACATCCTGAGCACCAGAAACACCCAGCTAAACTGTTCCTGAGTTCCTGACGCTCAGAAACGATACACATTTGTTGTTTTAGGCCACTAAGTTTCAGGTAATTTTTTATATAATAATAGATCATTGATACAGATACAGTACTGTTTTTTCTTACTGCTGACCTGTCAGCAACCACAACAGTGCCTGGCACAGAGAGGGCATTCAAATGGACGTTTGTTGAATGAATCCATGCATTAAATTATTGAAAATAAGCACTAGCTTGAGCTATTGTATGATAGCCTTAAGGGAAATAAGATACCTTTGTTTCCGGCCTACTACGTGACAGATGTTGACCCACATTAGGTCATTAATCCTCACCCACTAATTATTGTCAGACCAAGTTTACAGATGTGGAACCTGAGGCTCTCAACCACGGCTTCCCTGTGCACATGGCAGCCACCCCCACCCCCGCGCCCGCCAGACTGCAGACAGGCCCCCCGGCCGGGGCCTCTTGGCTCCTAGAACATGTCTTCTGCACTGCAGAAGCATCATGGAGTTTGAAGAGGAGAAAATGATAGTGGAAAGACACAAAACACAAATATGAAGAGTCAGCCTCACAGAAGAGGGCACCAAGGCTCAGCGAGATTACTGACTCAGGGACACACCACAGTGGCTCATGACCATGCCACACCGAGCTTGAGAAACACCAGGTGAGTGACTCTCCCATCCACAGGGGTTTTCCTATTTGTATTGTCAGAGTTTGATCTTATTTCACTTTCTGACTGATTGCAAAGTAATACGTAGTTTTTGTTTGAAGAGGCTGGAAACTACAGAGGAGCCAAAAATTTTTACCTTTTCCTTTACCCAAAAAGAAAACATTGTTTTGGTCATATATAACATTTTTACACAACAAAAATGGGAATCATATGTTGTATATTGGTGGATTTCTCAACCTTGGCATTATTAGTGTTTGGACTGAACGATTAGTTGCTGTGAGGGGCTGCCCTGTGCACTGTAAGATGCCCATTGGTGCCTCTCTGGCCTCTGCAGGCTGGTGGCACACCCAAGCGTAACAACTGAAAATGTCTCTAGATATTGTCAAATGTCCTTGGACATTTCATCCCAGATAAGAGCTACTTCTATATAGTAACCTGCTTATTTCATTTACTCATATGCAATAGACGTTTTTCAGGCCATCAAGCACTTTTCTAAAATAGGATTTTTCAGCAGATGGTTTGATTGCATCTAATCAACGGTCCATGTTTTATGAACCAGTTCTCGTTGAGGGTTCATGCCATTTCCACTTTTACTTGGTTTGTTTTTAAAGCTGGAGCATCACTGGAGTCTCTGCCTTTGCTGTGGGTCATCAACCTCAGCGCCACACTTGGTCCAAAAAATATTTTCTCTTTTTGTGCTGCAGAGAGTGCCCCGGGAAGTCTGGGTTGACTACGGCTTCTGTAAGGAGCTCTCGGGCAGGAGGAACTGCTTTCAAAGACTTGGCAAGCACGACCTTCACCTTGCTGTGGATTTCCTGTGACAAGCTGGGGCCCTGAGATGCTAAACAATAGACCCTGGTCATAGGCCTCAGTGGCGTGACCTCTTCCCTCTCTGCTGGAAACCACTACAAAAAAGCTCAACGTGGTTTTTTCTACCAAATTGTTCAGAAGTAACTTAAAATTTCTGATTAAGCCAGTGTATTAAAATGGCAGGCTTGGATCCTTATTTCTTCCAAATAATTTTAGAGCAACCAGTCGACCTGGCTGGTATATTGGACAAAATGCCTCAGATGGCTCCTTGAGAGGGCCGGGGGTCTGGGGATGAGACCACCTCGGTTTCTGATCCTACTGTGCGAACGTAGGACACTCATAGAACCTGCATGGGCCTCGGTCTCTTCATCTGTAAATTGAGAATGAGAGCACCTCCCTTCCTGACTCACAGATATGGGGAAGACTAAATGAGGTGCTGTGTCTGAAGATGCTTTGCAAATGGTCATAACTTTCAGAAATGTAAACATAGGATTGTTATGTTGAGGGGAAGGCTTTATCAAGTATGAAGTTCTATCCTCAATTAGATACTGTTTCACTCAGAATTCAGGGCAGGAAAGAGAAGTCACTCTAAGAAAAAGCAAATACCAAGTGTTGGTGAGGATGTAGAGAAACTGAAACCCTCATATACTGCTGGTATGAACATAAAATGGTGCAGCTGCCGGAAAAGCAAATGGCAGCCCCTAAAACAATTTTCTGTCGAGTAGCCCTATGACCTGGCAGTTCCACTCTCCAGTACACGTGCAACAGAGCTGAAAACACAGGCCTACCTACGCCGAGAGAATTGAAAACATACATGTACATAAAAACTTGTACACCGAGGACCGTCACAGCGATATTCATAATAACGGAAAAGTGGAAACAACTCACGAGTCCGTCGGCTGAGAAACGGATGAACAAAACGTGCTCTGTCCAGACGACACAACACTGCTCACCCACTAGAAGGACGAAGCACCGACACACGCGACGGCATGGGTGATCCTTGACAGCATCACGGAGACTGAAAGGACCCAGACACGGAAGGTCACAGATTACATGATTCCACGTACATGGAACGTCCAGAAGAGGCAGACCCGTGCACAGAAGGTAGATCAGTAGCTGACTGGGCTGAGGGGAGAAGGAAACGGGGACACGAGAGCTGAAGGCTCGGGTTCCCTTGTGAGGCCAGGAAGTGTTCGGAATTGACTGTGATAATGCTTGTGCATCTGTGAAAAGGGGCGATGCTGGGGAAACTCTTGGCGGACATGCAAAATAATATCATTTTTACTTTTGACTGTGGGCAGGGTGGCGATGACAATGGCAAGTGCTTTTGTGTGCGGCTCACCTTGGTGTTTCCTGTTCCTGGCAGAGTGGGCGACACACAGCAGGTGTTGAGGAAATGAAAACCGTCAAGTCAGAGAATGAACAAGCGGATGAATATATAAAGGACATTCTGCTTTCTGCGGCGTATTTAATGATAACTCATATAGATTAATAATAACATTAACATTTTCGATCCCTTTCTTCACCGAATGTGGTTTTATTTAGGAACTTTATTTTGCTTATTTTTATCTCATTAATATACCCAAAAGTCAATAATAAAAATAAAAATACTTACATTGTTACATATTTCATTCATTCATTCATTCATTCACAAAGCTTTTGCTACATGCTTGAGCACTTTAGCTTTAATATGACATTTAACCCCCCCACAGCAACCTCTTCGGGTCGGTCCTATTGTTGTTCCCACTTAATAAACGAGGAAAGAGTGCCTAGTTTGCTCTAGGGCTGTAATTGTATGAATTTGAAATGACGGACCTACAGAGTTATTCATTGCAGCGCTGTTCGTAGTAGCAAAAGATTGGAAACCAAATGTCCCATGAGTGGTTGCTATTTAAATAAATTATGGTACTTATTTTGAGTGGAATATCATTGAGCTGTTAAAAAACGAGACAAATATTTATATATTGATATGGAAGGATCTCCAATATATATATTAAATGGAAAAAAAGCAAGATAGACATAGCATATATTGTATGCTGTGAATGTATTTATGGTATATGTTTTGATTTTATCTGGTAGGTTACCCAAGAACATGGTAACAATGGATATCTTCTAGAAGAGGAACCTAGGGGCTGGAAATATCAGTCAGGAGTGGCTAGGATATGCTGCAGTAACAAACAGTCTCCAAAATCTAAGTGGCTTAAATAGCAGGTTTCTTTTTCCTCCACAGAAGTTCAGCATGGGACAGTAGGGGTTCTTTGCTCACAGTTCACTCGGGGATCAAGGCTGATGGGGCATACCTGCCTCAAATATTGCTGGTCACCAGGCCAAAGCAGCTTGGCAGGTCTTGAGCTGGCAGTTAACTGCTGCAGCCATCTGTCACTTCTGCTCACTTGATCAGTGCTTGTTGCATGATCTCCTAAGCCCTGGGGCAGAGGGTGGGGGATGGAAGTGCAAGTCTGTGGGTGCCTGAGAGGTGAAGCACTGATGAGCAGCAGTAATGCTACTGCCCTGGGGACAGACATTGAGGGAGAACTACCTTTCTCTGTAAACCTTTCTAAACATTAGAATATTTTCCACAGGCATATATTGCCTCTACACACCCTGAAATGTTAAGAAGTGCCTCTAGGAAAGTCAAGTAACATGCAAGGTAAATATAAGTTTCAGGCAACTTGTAGAGACCACAAGTCCCACCAGGTGACAGGAGGGAAAGGTCACCGAGGGCTGGGGGGGTCAGGGAAAGCACAGACCATTTGACATTCAATGTGCATTTAAGGAGCACCTACTGTGTGCCAGAGGGTGACTGCAATGGCAATGCACCGTTGCATACCTGGTCCTTCCCTCAGGAGTTCATGGTCAAACAGAGGAAAATGAACCTGACTGGAAGCCGGGACCATTTGAACCCAAATCTTGTCTCCCTGGGTAACCTCATTTGCTTCACTGGTAAAATAAGCCTCTGATACCTACCACAGAGTTGCCGGGGTCTGGGCAAATGTGGACTGAACTGGACTCTGTCGGCTCCTGAGACACTTCACATGAGGAAGCATATTTCCACGTTCCCTTGAGATGTTCACAGCGTGACAGAGATGCCACCTGGGAGGCTGCAGTCTTCGAGTGGTTTTCTTTCTCTTCATAGCCTTCTTTCTGCTAATGGACCAACTCTTTGGGGTTAATCAGGCCACTTTTCATTCTGATAAGTCACATCATTTTTGATCTCCCCACTCACCAAATCATCACAAATCATATTAGAAGTTATTTGTGGGGCATAATCTGCTTCATATCTTATCAAAACTTTGAAAGCGATAACATAGTTCAGATGGGGGCATTTTAGGTCTGCAAAGGGGGAAGGGGGAAAAGAATGTCAGAATCCTGGGATTATCAAGATTTGGATTAGCAAGCAATTTCCTGAGTTCCCCGACTTCATAGATGAGGTCAGAGAGGTCCGTTCTGAATGGAACCCATTAATCTCTCCCTGTTGTTAGCGAGGAAACGTTGGAAAGTGCAGGTGTTAACAGTCTCGGTGTTATTTTTGGGAGAATGCGAATTGAACACTCACAGGAAGTGTACTATTCCCTTGCCAGCATCCTGGAGTATTATTTTAGGCAGCAGAACTGAGGCTTGTGAGCAGAAGCAGCTTTCAACACACCTTTAAGGCAAGAAGGGTACTTCACAGGCAAGAATGTGGCTGCAAAATTTAGGAAACTTTTTAAAAATCAATGTGTTCTGCAAAGATGCTCAAAAAGGCCACCACCCACTGTCCTCCCCAGGGAAGCAGTGCCAATGCCCTCGGCCACGAGTCCTGTCTGACTCAGTAAAACACAGGGGCTGGTCCCAGTTCTATGGGCTATAGGGCTCATTTGCAGCCGCCAGCCAACAGGCCCACAGAAATCGACTCAACACGGACGCTTTTGCCCATAAGGGCCATTTCCCCAATAACTTGAGAAGCTTATGTGTTTTAAGGATTTTATTTATTTATTTTTAGAGAGAGGGAAGGGGGGAGAAAGAGGAGAGAAACATTGGTGTGAGAAACATCCATCAGTTGCCTCTCATACACACCCCACCAGGAACCGAACCCGCAACCCAGGCGTGTGCCCTGACTTGGAATTAGAACTGGCAACCTTTCACTTTGTGGGACGATGACCAACCAACTGAACCACGCTGGTCAGGGCTTGAGGAGCTTCTATTTAAAAATCAGATCAAAACTTTTAAACTGAGAAAAATTTCTAAACTGATGGTGTACTCCACCATCACGAAATGGTTCTGTTGGGCATGAAATGGCATTTTCCCTTTTGGCTCCTCACGGTGCATAGCAGTTTGGAGTAAATGTTAAAAGCAAAAACCCTAACACCAAACTACCAGGCTTTATAATGTCCTAGTTGGGTGCTCTTGGATGGGTTTCTTATCCTCTCTGGACCTCAGTTTCTTCACCAGTAAAATGAAGGAAGGCACATGTTAATGACATATGGATGGTGTCATCCTACTGAAGTTGTGTTGAATGAATGCACGTAAGTCACATGGCCCTGTGCTGGCACATGGAAAGTGGGACGTGAGCTGGTTATGAGGAGGAGCTTTGTTGAGACACGTGATGTCTAACAGAGCAAAAGGCAGAGGAAGGGACGGCTCAGGAGTCAGGAGATGGAACTGCAAGACAGGCTCCACTACCCAGCCAGAACCTTACTTTGCTTTTTTGGATCTCTGTCTCTTCATCTGCAAAATGGGTGCAGGGGTTCTGGTGCCTGCGGAATCCAGCATGAGGATACCTGTGAACACGATGCCACGTACCTGCCACTAGTGATCCTTATTACCAGGACCTGCAGCCACCTTCTGTGCCCACACCAGGTGTGTGGCACACAGTGCCTTCTGCAAGGAGAACAACTCAGCAAGTGAGAAACCCAGCAGTCCCGCCCAAGCCCGTGAGAACAAGCAGCTTTCCCCCAGGGATGAGGCTCTAATTACCTCACACCAAGAGGCAAATGGAAGATAAAATTACCAGTGATTTGAGTCATAAATACTTACTTTCTCTTTTAGCATTTTTACGATACTCCCTCTTTTCAGATGCAATAATTTACCCTAATGTGTTCCTCCCACTGTGTTTTCTACTCATCTGACATCTGTTTAAAGTCAAGACGGCAGCACAAAAGTAAATCACGTTATGCTGATTATAAGTATTTCATCCTATTGTGTGCCGCTGGGGTCACATCAGCTTCACGTGCCCATGTGTCGGCTGCAAACACCAAGCTCTGCTCTCTGTTGTGTCTCGATGAACAGGACATAAACTGTAACTCCCTCAATGTGGAGGAGTATCAAAATGCCATCGAATTGGTCTGGCTGTGTTTTAAGGAGTTGGAATGGAACGTATTGTCTTATCCCGTTCACCCAGGGAGCCGTGAATCAGTGTCTCCTGAACCTGCCACTGAATACTTAACAGAGAGGACACAAGAAGAGATACGCTACTTGTTTTCTAAGGTCACATTGTATGGGAAAGTTCCCAGATGGAATTTGTTGAGGTCTAAAGTCATTTAAAGAGATATAAGATGCCTTCATTGGGATTCGGATCCACTGAATAGGCCAACAAAACAAAACAAAACAAAACAAAACAAAACAAAACAAAACAAAACAAAACAAAACAAAACAAAAAGCAAAACAATGAATGGCCGCTCTAACACACAATGTTTTATTCTTTAGCACAAAAGAGGACAGAGGAGGCATTCCAAAGCTTGTGTGGTGACTCCATAAAGTTGAAGAGAGTCCAGGATCCATTCAGACTCACTGCAGTGTGGCCCTCCTCCTCATGGTCCAATATGGCTGCCTGAGCTCCAGGCATCACATCCAAGTTTCTGACAACAGGATGAAACAAGAGAGAAAAGGCTATGCCTTCCCTGTTTTTAAAAATAGACTTTATTTTTTAGAACATTTTTAGATTTATAGAAAAATTGTGTATATAGCACAGAGACTTCCCATATTCCCCACACCCAGTTTCCCCTGTTGTTAACATCTTACTTTAGTATAGTGCATTTATTATAATTAATGAGTCAATACTGATACATTATCATTAAATAAAATCCATACCTTACTCAGAATTCTCTAGTTTTTACCTAATGTCCTTTTTCTGTTATAGGCTCCATCCAGGATCCAACGTTACACTTAGTGGTCACGATCCCTTAGTCTCTCTCCTCTTGGCCATGACAGACAGTTCATTCCTCTCCCTTTTAAGGAAACCTCCAAAAGTGTCACATGATACTTCCTCTTACTTTTCATTGGCCAGAACTTAGTCACATGGCCACACATAGCTACAAGAGACGGGAGATGAGTCTTCATTCTGGGTACCATGTGCCCAGCAGAACACTAAGGAAGAGGTGGATCCTGCTACAGAAGGGTCATAGGAGACCTCCCTGGTCAGCCTTCTGACTTAGGCCCACAGTTTCTAATAGCCCCTCTTTGGCAGGGGCCACTGTAGCCCAAAGAGCAGGGTAGGTATTACTGCTTTTCAAGCTTGCGGAAGAGGAGACTGAGGTTTCCCGGGAGCTGATCATCTTCCAGGAAAGGTAGGTGATTCCCGAGATCGCATGCCAGTCCCCAGGGAAGGGGAGGCCAGCACATCGCTCCATCCACTCTACCAGACTCCTCGACTTTCCTTCCCGCTTCCTCTCATGCTTCTTCCTGAGCAGATTCCAGCTGTCATCCTACTCCCACTTCGAGCCTCAGTCAAGGGCTGCGTCCTTCAGGAAAGGGGTAGGGCAGAGGCTCCTCCCCTGTTGCCTGGGCTGGGTAAAAATGACCAACTCCTCTGTTCTCCTGGGAGTGTTTAGTGAGCACGTTTACTCTGCGGGAGGCGTTGTGCTCAGTGCTCTCCCATTATCTCTTGCAGCCCTCAAAGCAATCTCCTAAGGTAAGTATTATTGTTCTTCCAGCTTTATGGGAGAGGAGACTGGAGTTTCCCAGGGGTTAACTGGCCCAAGGTCACAGCCAGTATGACAGGGAGCTGGGATCCCAATTGGACCTGACTTCAGAGACCACACTCTCAATCGCAGTGTTACAAGGTGAGGGTGCATCTCATTCATGCGGGGATGGTGGGCGCCAGCGGGTCTCGGGACGTTCTCGCCGCTCTGGAGGCCGGAAGTCCCAGGTCAGGGAGCAGAGTTGGTTCCTTCTTGCGGACTCAGAGGGAGAATCTCTTCCATGACTCTGACCCAGCTTCTGGTGTTGACAGTGATTCCTCATGCTCCTTGGCTTGCGGCTGCATCCTTCTGGGGTGTGCCTTCCAATTCCGGGTTCTGTGCCTTAATCCCCTCTTCTAATAAGGAGAATGGTCATTGGATTAAGGCAACTTAATCCAGAGCGACCTCAACTTGATTAAACGTAGTTTCCAAATAAGGCCACACTCACAAAGCGTTGGGGTTATGACTTGAATGAGTCTTTGGGGGGAGGGGAGAAAGAACACAATCCAACCCACCCCAGAGGCCTGGAAGGAGAGCTTGCTCGCTCAGCAAGGGGACAATGGTCTGCTGGTATGTTTGCTTGTTTATTTTTGCTACTGTCTAAATCAACGCACCAGCAAGAAACCAATGTCCCTCTCAAGGGTGGACCTGAAAAGAGTTTAATAGGGGGTGATTTACAAAGGAAACCCACGAGGCATGGTGAAGCAGCCAGTGTGAACCAGGGGAGTGGGAGTGGGAGTGACAGGGGGTCTGACCACCTCTAGGAATGAGGGGCTGGGGGCTGAGTTGCCTGGACCGCAGGGGGAAGCTGAGGTCTTTCTTGGAGGATCACAAACAGCCAGCTGTGAGCCTGGAGCAAAGCAAATAGATACCCCAGCTCTTCCCCTCTCACCCCCTGATTGCTTGTTGGTGTTTTCATTGACTGAACTCAACTGAAAGTGAACACAGAGGAGCCAAAAAATACCATGCAGAGTATTACATTGCAGCCGCCTTGACACAGATGGGGAAGGAAGGAAAGGCACATAAAAGGCAGCTCAGAATGTGTCTCGCCCAGGGTCCAAGTGTCCTGCAAAGCGCTGACGTTCCAAATGCTCATTGTGCAGACTTCCCAGTCACTGAGGTGCAGGCAAGTGATGCAAGCCCAGCCTATGAGATGTGAGCACCCAGACACCCTAGTCTGCAGGCCAGGCTCACTGGGGGTCTGCACCCTGCCAGCCTGACTCTCAGAGCTGATGAACCAGGCTCTCATTTCCATGTTTTACAGCCTTCTGAAAACTCTGTGAGCTCAGTAATATTTTGTTCTAAATGCCTTTGCTGCTGAAGCAGGCAGAGGAGTGTTTTACTCTGACCAAGAATCCTAAGTAGGGTCAGCCAGGGCATCATTCCGGGTCCCGCAGGAAAGAGATGGCATCAGCCTGGGTGCTAGAGAGACCCCTAATGGAGGGACTATTTACAGAGGCATGAGCAGGCTGGGACAAGCAGCCTTAGGGAAGCTCCGGAGCCTGGTGGGGCCCCAGAGCTGTGGAAGAGAGAAGCTTAGGTGGAGAAGGATGCAGCAGGGCCAGACTGCATCAATGCAGTGAGGGCACGGGAGGCAGAAGTGCCCCGACACCTATCTCACCCTGCCCATCAATCTCCTGACAGCTCCCATTGGTTAAACCTGATAGGGAGCCAGAGGTAGACAAGGGAGCCAGGTGCTGCTGCCTCTCAGTGTCCGAGTGGGACAGAGAGGCTGCAGATAAGTCTGAAAATGAGGAAACACCAGCCCCCAGAGGACAGACACGGGCATTGGTGGGGTGTCTGCTGTAGATTCATGGGGCACTGTCCAGATGCTTTACCCACATGACCTGTCCTCTCCTGAGCCTGTCCTGTGGGGCAGCCTAGGAGACATGCTGATCATGGCAGCCCAGGACATGTCTGACTCCAGGCCAGTGTTATGGCTACTTTATTGAGCTCACAACATTGCTAGTGGCTAAGAAAGGTCTCTCTCTTGTCCCCATTTACAAGATGGAAAAAACAGACTCAAAGAGGTTAAATTCACTTCTTGAGTATGCATCAGTCAGTGCAAGCTAACCACTGAAACAAACATCCCCAAGTTACTGCAGCAGCTTAACTCAGCCTAGATTCCTCTCTCACGTCACCATCCCATGCAGGATGATGAGTGGGCAGTTGGCTGCTTACAGTCATTCTGGAATTCAAGACCCACTTTCTAGGACCTTGGGGTCTCTCACGGCATCCCAGCCAGTGTGCAGGACAAAGGAATAGTGGAAGATGGTGGAAGTTCAGGGCCAGGCTGGACGTGCTGCACCCCACTCCTTCCCATGTCCACGGGCCAGAACCAGTCTTGGGACCCCAGCTGCTGGCTCAAGGGGTAGAGAACGAAGTTGGGGTGTGTACTGGGAGGAAGTGAGAAACATGGGACTTGGTGAGCCCTGAGACTGCAGAGCACCTCCAGGGTGGTTGGCTCAGTGGGAGGCAAATGAACTGTGTGTGGGGGACGGGTCAGGGGCATGAGATGCAGGGCTGGGAAGACATGGCTCACCCTGCAGACTCATTAGCCTTGTCTTTGAAGGCCACTGAAGGGAGTGATGAAGGTAGATGAATTGGCTCGCCCAAAGTCACTTTGCTAGTTAGCAACAACCGTGGGCCCTTACTTCCGGTCATTTAGATCCTGGAGCCCCATGCTTCCTCATCCCCTGCAGTGACTACAGCATTCAGAGGTGGGGCCACTGTGTCCCATGTCCGCCAGGCTTTGGATCCCACATCCTCCCCGAAGGACAATGTTTTGTCATTGTCAATTTTTCTCAGCAATGTCTGAGACTGAGTTTCAGAGGGCTCCCTGTTGGAAGTCTTTGGAGGTCGGCAGAGCTGCTCGCCAGGGCTGCATGAGTCCAGCCCACAGTTTCTAAGAGACACCTGGGAGCATACCTCAGGCAAGTCCCCGCAGAGCTGGCTGCGAGTCAGGCTGCCTTACAAATTACTCCCTCAAACCTAAAAGCTTCAGCAATCCTGGGGATTAGGAGCAGCCCAGTGAGGCCTTGTTAGGACGGGCCTCCGGGAGAACATGGAAGGTATTTACATTTGTTGAAGGGCCCGTTTCGATGAAGGATGACAGGGCCTCAGCCTCAGAGAATCAAGTGTGCATGGGCTTTTTTTTAACCAGAAAACACTCAAACTTTCAAGAGGTCAGATGCAGTGCAAGGCAGAAATTACGCTCAGCTTCAGGCGGGGATGTTTGGGGGTAAACCAGGCACCGGGCTCCAAGTTGTCTCTCTGGATTCTGGTGCCTTCCAATTCTGGATTCTGTGAGCTTGGCAAAGATGATACCTTCTCGTGGGTTCCAACTGAATTTTGCAGGTATCTTGCTGGACACCCATGTTGGGCACCTGCTGCCTCCCGCTCCAGGGGTTTTCTGTTGCCTGGGGGGCAATCGATGCTGTAGGACTTGCCTGAGGCCTGTTCAGGCATGATCAGGAAAAAGTTTGTGCATCATGGAATAAATCATGGGATAAATTTCCTTTTTTCTCCTGTTTGGAGAGACTGTCCTGTGAAGCAATTGTTTATATGGGCTTTAGGAAGATGATTTTCTAAAACTGAGCACTTAACTGTCCTTAATACCACCTGGCTCAGGTTGGACCCTCCTGTTGGCTCTCCTTCCCTCACTTCTGCTGCCTGGAGTTGCACTTCCTAATGATGTAAGATTTGCCTCAGATGTTTTCTGCGGACCACCCACCCACACCTTGTACACACATACCTACACACATGGAAAGAGTGACTATCTTGAGACTTTCTCAGTCCAGAGAAGTCAAGGGAGCTCTCTTTTCCTTCCCTAAAATGATGAACAGCAGCAACTTCATTTTCATGATCCGACTATCAGTGGCAGAAACCAATGGATTATTCTCAAAATCATTTCCCTTTTCCCCCAGGGCACACTGCCACCCACATTTCCCAGCCTCCCTTGCAACTGGGAGCAACCCAGTGGTTGAGTTGTGGGCAAAGGAATGTGACCACAGTGATGTTGAACACCTCCAGGTCTGATCCATAAAACACTAATATGCAGCCTTCCCCGTCCTTCTTTCCCATCCACCCACTGAGTGAAGAGAGCTGAAAGGACCTGAGAAGGTAGACCCTGAAAATGGAAGGAGTAGAGCTTCCCAGGAGAGACAGCCAACCAAGAAAATCAATGCTGGGCTCTTGGGTGAGCAAAAATAAATTTCCATTTTGTCGTTATGTTGAGAATCTAAAGTACGGGGTGTGTTGCAGCAGGAGGACGGTCCTCGTGTATAGGGTCTATCAGACTTGGCATGAAGAGCATTTCTATGCATGGTCCCATTTAACCTTCTCAGTGAAAGTCCAGTTATTAGTAAAACTGGGCTATTGCAGAAATTGAGATACAAGAGATTACAGCATTTAGAAGTTAGCAAATTGGGGGGGTCTCTCTAGAATTTTAGCACCAAAAAAACTTGCCATCATGAAGCATGCCCACTTCCACTTTAGAAATGAAGAGACTGAAGTTCAGAGAGGACCAGTGACCTACTTGAGGTATCACTCAGTTCACTGGAGTGCCAATGGTCAGTTCTCCAACCTCCCCATCTCCTCTGCCTTTTCTAAGACATCATGGGCTGACAACTGCTTTCATAGCCCTTGGCTTTCTCGTCTGAGGGTGAAAGCAAAGGATGCTTTTTACTGGAGGCAACGATCAAATTGAAAATAAGTATTACCCAATGATGAGAGTTGAGTCGAATGGACATTGGGCAGAGAAGCGGTCATATCAATCAGTTTCTCTAATAACCAGCTCTGTGATTTGGGGCAAATGACTTAAGCTGTCTGTGCCTCTGGTCCTAATTTGTAAAATGAGATTAGTAATGAAACTTACCCAACAAAGCTGTTGGCTAGATTCTAACAAAGTTGTTAGATGACCTACCTCCTATAGCCAGCCCTCGATAAGAATTCAAACATTAGCTACTATTACTGTTATTTGAATTCACTATTTGCAAGGCTGTCAGAATTCACCAATTTGCTCCATCCCTGCCCAGCCTCTTTTTCTCTGTCCCTCTAATGTTCATGCCTCACTTCCCAGCTTCAGAAGTCCGTGGCCACACACTGACGCCCCCTCCTCCCTCATTAGACTAGGCTTTCAGGAAAATATCTAATATCAGTTGGATAATATAAACCATCAAGCTGCCTTGCCCAGGAAAGTCTTTCTGTTTGGCCCAAGCATTTGATGTAGGTACAAGCAGCACAGCTTCCCAGGATGTGTGTTTAGGGTCTGAGCTGGCCTGCGGGGAGCAGGTGCAGAGGATGTGTGGGGGTGTCCCTCCCCTGCCTCCTCACCCAGGTGCCCTCAACAATGTATCCCATCAAGCACTTACTTGGGTCTGAGTCACCAGATCACAGGGGTGACTTCAGCCTTTTCTCAAACCGAGATCCAAACTGAAATTCCATAATATCCAACTCAGCTTGGCTTTG
Organism: Macrotus californicus; assembly: GCA_007922815.1. Taxonomy (NCBI): domain Eukaryota; kingdom Metazoa; phylum Chordata; class Mammalia; order Chiroptera; family Phyllostomidae; genus Macrotus; species Macrotus californicus. The sequence continues at coordinate 31,589 of VMDR010000873.1, read as the reverse complement.
TAGTTTTCTGTTTTGCTTATTCTCCAAAACAAGGTCCTCAGGAGGATGGGGGCCTGATGCTCCGTGATTCCTGGGAACGGTGGGTGAGGGCAATTTTCTTTGGAGAACCAGAGAAATTTTTCAGAGAAGGATGTGGGGTGCAAGGGGATAGGGAACATGGAAGGAATGCAAAACACTTCCAAAGAGTGTGGTAGGCCCCTGGATTGAACATAATCTGAGGGCACCTAGGTTCCTCCCACCTCTTCCGCAGAAACCATCCATCCGTCTGCCTTCCTTCCTTCCTTCCTTCCTTCCTTCCTTCCTTCCCTCCTTCTTTCTTCCTACCTTCTTTCCTTCCTTTATTCCTTCTATCATTCCTTCCATCTGTCCACGCACCCATCCAACCATCCACACATTCAATGGCTACCTACTTACTAAAGCATTAGATATGGCCCAAGCTCTGGGGACATGACATTGAGCAGGACAAACACTGAGTCTTCCCCTAACCCCCACTTCAAGCTCATTGTCCAGTGAGGTATTTACAAAGATAACGATTCAGCTCCGTCTTGGTCTGGACTCCCCCAAAAGCAGACCACGAGGCAAGGAATGAAACCAGTATCGACGACCCCAGGATATAACCACAGAGAGGTGGAGAAGTGAGATGGGAAAGGGGAAGTAGCCAAGAAAAGGCACATTATCGAGCAGGTTGCACCTGCTGTCGACAGCTGGAGCCCCACCCCACTGGAAAACTCTAGAAGGCTTGTAGACTGTACCTCAGAGTCATCCCAACTGAGAGACAGGAGAGCTGGAGAGGCTCTCTTCTGACTTCTGTCCACCACTGTTTAAGGGCTACTCTGAGGCACCGGGGCATCCCTAGGGCCCAGGCGGATAGACAAAGCCAGATCCCTACTCAGATGAGCCCCACGCAGAGTCAGGAGGAGGCACTACACATCACTTTACATCTGTGCAGACATGAAAGTATTGTGAGAGGACGAGCCAACACCAACCACAGACTGCAGCGAGGTCATCGTGTGCGAGCTCAGCACGTGCAGATCGACAGCCACCCTGGATGGAAGCTAACAGCAGCGAGGAGGCACATTAAAACAAAATCGAAATCAGATGCCATTTCAGTAATGACAAAGAATCTGGGAATCGCCCTTTAAAAGAAAGCACAGCGCTTTTACAGGAAAACTGAAAACTTTGTGAAGATGTGAAAGAAGACCTGAACCAATGAAAAGTGACCCCCGCCCGTGGGTGGGGTGGCTGACTTGGCTGAGCTGCCCTTCCCTTCACAGTGATTATATGTCTCATGAAGCATCTGTCAAAATTCCAGCAGAATCTTTCGAGAAACCTGACAAGTGGATTTTCTAAAATTCATAGGGAAGAGTAAACTTTCACAAACAGCTAAGACAATTATGAAAAAGCACAAAATGTGATCTTTATCAGTGCTTTACACTGTCACCTCAGTATATGGACATTTTACATATTTTATTTACATTTTATGTAAAGATCACTTAAATCTTAATAATAGTTTAAAAGCCTCATGATCATTTGTCAAGTTGCTTTAACTTAATTTTCCTAAGCACACCCCAATTGTTAACATTTCAAATTCTCATTTTTTATCTCCCTTTTAAAATATCTAAGGGAGAATTTCTTATCCTCAAGTGCACAAAGCCGTGTTCCTAAATTCAGACACTGTTTGGTACAGCATCTCCAGAACTTACCTGGTGTAACTGAAACTTTACCTCCAGTGACCAATATTTTCTTATTTTTCCTTCCACCCAGCCCCGGGCAACCCCCATTCCATCTCTGGTTCCGTGAGTTTGACTTTTTTAGATCCCACACATGAGTGAAATTGTGCAGAATTTCTCTTTCTCTGTCTGGATTATTTCACTTAACCCAGTGTCCCCCAGGTTTATCCCTGTTTTGCAAGTGGCAAGATGTCCTTCTTTTTTCAGGCTGCATAATATTCCGGTGTGCATAAATACCACATTCTCTTTATCCATGCATTCACTGAAGGGCGTTTAATTGTTTCCATGTCTTAGCTATCATGGGCAATGCTGCAGCGAACACAGGAGTGCAGGTCTCTCTTCGAGATCCTGATTTCAATTCCGTTGGCTTTATATCCGGCAGTGGGATTGCTGGATTCCATGGTGGTTCTATTAATTTTCTGAGGAACCTCCATATCATTTTCCATAGTGATTATACAAAGCTACATTCCCACCAATAATGTGCAAGGGTTCCCTCTTTTCCATAGCCTAGCTAACACTCATCTGTTGCCTTTTTGATCCTAGCCATTCTAACAAGTATGAAGGGCTATCTCATTGTGGTTTTGATTTGCATTTCCCTGATAATTAGTGATACTGAGTGACTTTTCACGTCTCTTGCTGCTCATGTGTATGTCTCCTTTGGAGAAATGTTGTTGTCTCTGGGGGGCCTGGTTGTCTGGATGGGCAGCTCATCCGGAACATCCCTCTTCAGCACATGGAAGGGGTATACCAACCTCTCCAGGCAGAATCCTGGACGGCTTATCTCTGGGCTCCTGACGGGAAAGGGAGGTATTTACAAGGGGTAAAGTCCAGCCGCTGGCCACGAGCCAGCTCACATCCTCTGCAGAAGGCAGGGTTTTTTCAGACTTCCATGTTCTGTTGAGCTGAAGAAAAGCATTTCTTACACAGAAAAATAAATAAATACACACAAGGAAAAAGAGTGATTTTAATAACCAGGTTAGTATGGTTGAAATGAGAAGACGTGGACGTCGCTAACATCTTGCTTGAACTCCTCACAGAAGCAACAACTATACAGGTTTTATCCCCTGTATGGGTCCTGACTGCACATTTGTGGGCCTTTTGCACCTGTTAAATTAGCAATGGTTTAGACAACAGCGGTCCCCAGAGCTGATAACGTCCGGTGAATCTGGTGCGTGCCACACCGACACTGGGGCATGAATTCTTACAGTCCTTTGGGAAATGACTTAGCAATGGATATTAAGAACTGTAAAAGAGAGTCACATACCTGGATTTAGTAAAAATCTCTTTTCTAGAATTGTGTTCCAAGAGAAAAAAGAAAATGGGAAAAGAAAAAGTTTCTAGGTGTAAAAACGCTCATGCCAACAGTCTTGGAAGAGAAGAAAGGGAACCGTGACAAGTTCAGCAGCAGAGGTCTGCCTCGCCCACTCGAGGGGCCGTGGTGGGGCTGCTGACACGGAAAACAGAAGAGCAATGCAGTACTCAGCTGAATACATGAAAAAGCCCATGTATTCACGAAAAAATTACAGGGACATCCACAAAGAACGTAAGGAAACCGAGAAGTTGAAAATAAAAGGTTGGTTTTTAGAAATAGAATGGTTAGGAGTCAGTTATCATTTTTAAGTTTAGAGGGCTCTTAATGTAGAATAAGAACACTTATGTGGCTTTGAAATACTGAATAAATTAAATAAAATGAAAACTGTGAAACGGATGGGCAGAGGGTGGTTAGACAAGTCGGTCCTCCAGCTGCCGGGTGTCCCGCAAGCTTGCTGAACTCCGCTGGCCAGCAGGCGTGCACTCACTGTTCCTCCACAGTGTTCAGCATCAGGTTGACCCCTGATACAGCGCCTGGGCACACAGCTCAGTAGTGAAGGTCATGGCTCTGAGGTCGGTGGACCCGAGCCCCAAACCCAGCTCAGCCACTTCTCTAGTCTCCCATCTTCATCCTTAAGGCTCCCATACATGCTAGCTAATCCCAGTACCCAAATACGTGTTATGTTTGACTTGAGACCTTTTCAATAAACTCTCCACCTTATAGTATTTTGAAATAAAAATAAAAAATTAATTTAAAAATTCCTCCCTTTGGGAGGGTTTGCCCCTACACGGGCTCTGCCCCATGGGGGAGACATTCCAGAACCCAAGGCTGAGTTGTCTTTTAGCTTTTTGATCAAGGCAGGCTGCCTTTAGCATCCATTCAATTGTGTGTCTCACTTGAACGCAAAAGCATATGGCTTTTCCCCATATTTTTTTAACAGCTCACATGCATTGTTCGGCTTTCGGGCCTTCATCCTCCTAAACCTCATGTTGGGTGCCCATAAAACATGCCTAGGCGCTAACTTTCCTGTTTTTCCAGGCGGGGGCTCTCTCAGGAAGTGCATCACCGTGTGGGTTTTCGCTCGGGTTCCCAGGCATGTGACAGGAGGTCACTTCTCCTCTGAGTCTGTAGCCCTGTCCGGTGCACCCAGATATGCCTTCTCTGGGGGACAGACCTGGAAGAGTGGACTGCCCTGGGAGCCCTCTGAAGGTAATGGAAGCTAACCCTGTGTTCATCGGCCCATGTGCTCAGACAGCAAATATTGATTAAGTATATGCCTGCACCAGAGGGTTAGACTTTTGGGGGGATTATTCCAGCAGCTAGTACTCTGTAGCAAATCACCCCAAAACTTAGTGGCGGAGAATAACATGCTCATGTTATTATCTCCTGTATTCACCTGCTGGGGCTGCCATGAGAAAGTGCCACAGACTGGGTGCCATAAACAACAGAAGAGCCTTCACTCACAGTTCTGAAGGCTGGAGCGCCAGGATCCTTGGTTTGTGGAAGTGTCATCTTGATCTCCGCTTCATCGTCACATGACACCCTCTCCATGTCTCTGTGCCCAATTTTCCCCTTCTCATAGGGGCACCAGTCACACTGAATTAGGGCCCACCCTAGTGACCTCATTTCACCTGAATTCCTTCTGTGCAAACCCCGCCTCTGAATAAGGTCGCACTTCGAGGTACTAGGGGTAGGTCTCCAAAGTATCTTTTTGGGGGCGGATGCAATTCAATCAATAGTACCTCACATGGGTTCTGTGGCCAGGGCCTCTGGAAGGGCCCAGCAGCTGGTCTGGGCTCCTCCTGCAGTTGTAGGTGGGTGGTGGGGGCAGGGGCGCGGCTGTGCCCGCCGACTGGCCGCCCCTCCTCATGTCGTCCCAAGTCCTCCCATGTGGTCTCTCCCCCTGAGCGAGTGTGAGCTTCCTCACAGCGTGGTCTCCAAAAGCTTCGAGAGCGAGCACCCCCGTGAGCGACAGGGAAGCCACCACCCTCCTGCGAGGTAGCTTGGGAAGGCACATAGTGCCACACCTGCCATCCTCTGGGGGCCAATGCAAGTCACCGGCACTGGCTGAGTTTTAAGGGATGGGCTCGTGGATCCCAGCTGTCAGTGGGAAGAGTTGTTGCAGCATCTCTGGAAGATGCGATCAGCCGCAGGGGTGGTGGAGCTATAAAGGGAAGCAGGGTGTGGCGGGGGGGGGTTGTGGGCACTGCTTCTTCTCAGTACAGGCTGCTGGGAAGCACCGGAACTGGGCACCAGGCCTGAGTGAGCAGCTGGGAGGGCTTCCAGAGGAGGCCAGGACAAGACCTAAAACAGGGAGAGCAAGTGTTAGCCGGGCAAGGGTGAGGGGGTTGGTCTCAGCAGAGGGACCGACTGTGCCAAGGCCAGGAGGCCCGAGAAAGCATGCGCGCTTTGCAAGAAGCTGGGGTTCCGCTGGGCAAGAGTGCTCTCGGAGCTCCCCCAACGGTTCCTCCAGCCCCAGGTCCCAGTAGGGACACCTGGAATAACTGCTGTAGCTTCCATATCACACATTTAGCCCGGACTTATAAATGACTCTCCTGCTGTGGTGGGGACACTTGGTCTGTTCATGTGACTCTATGGCAGCCACTCTTCTGAAATCGACTTGGTATTTGTCTAGGTCAAGGGTCAGCCAACTTTTCCCATAAAGGGCCAGATGGTAATATCTCAGCCTTTAGGGCTATGATCACTGTCATGACTATCCGACGCGGCTGGTCAGCACAAAAGCAGCCCTAGACCGTGTGTAAATGAATGGGCTGTGTTCCAAAAAGAAACGTATTTACAAAAAGAGGTGGAGGGTCGGACTGGCCCAAGGGCCAGCTGTGGCTTGTTGACACCTGATCCGAATTGGACTTTCTTCTGGTTGGGATTTGAGTCCCAGCATCCAGCACTTACTGTGTGTGCCTCTGAACGTGTCATCCACCCCCTGTGCGGCTGTTTCCTTTCCACAAAACGTTTTTGTTTCAGAAGGCGACGCTCTCTCTGTCACAACCACAGCAAGTCCTCACTCACAGTCCTCGGTAGTTCCAGCCCTGTCATGATGAGACAACGTGAACAGAACGACAACAGTCCAGAGCTGCCACCCTGAATCTCCTGCTGCAAAGCTGGGAGGGCCCGAGACGGGAGAGGGTACGGTGAAGCACGTGGACGCACACGGAAGGTGGCGCAGCACTGGGGCTGGAGACTTGGGTGTTGCTGTAGCAACTCTTGGACACACTTCCTAGTTGTGACCTTGAGCTGCCCTGGGTCTCGGGATCTTCATGTGCAGAATAGGAATAAACATGGACCACATGGTGTTACAGTGAAGACTGAATGAGATTTCCTAGGGCTGCATGTTGTGGGGCAGAGCAGACATCTCATCCGGGGGAGCCAGCTAAGCAATGGGAACTCTGACAGGAAGATGTAGGGGCCACCTCACTAAGTGGGGGTGAGGGGTCTGGGCTGGATGCTGTGGGCAGCTGTTTAGGCAGATATATTTAATAAGTGCCTATCAATTTAATAGTTTACAGTCAGTGGTGTTTGGAGATGAGAGAATGAGGTAGCAGGGGCGTCCAACCCACGGCCCACGGACTGCATGTGGCCCAGGATGGCTATGAATGCAGCCCAACACAAAATCATAAATTTACTTAAAGCCTTGTTTTTTGCTCCTCAGTTTTTGTTAGAGTTTATGTATTTAATGTGTGGCCCAGAACAACTCTTCTTCTTCCACTGTGGCCCAGAGATGCCAAGAGGTTGGACACCCCTGCTAGAAATATGCCGATCCCTTATCTCCACAGGGGTGTCACCCTCAAGGTGGCATTGAGTATGGCCAGCTGGCTGAGGATGGAGGCCCCCAACACCCCTCCAAGCTTCCCTTCCCTGGTGGGTCAGAGCTGGGGAGCGGGGCGGACACTCGCCCTACAGGGCCTTCACCCCAGACACCGCTTCCTCCACAGACGGGTGCTTCCTCACTCAGCACAGACACGGCCCCTCCCGCATTAAGGAAAACAGGGTGCCAGCCCCTCATGGAGAATGTGACATTCCTTTAAAGCAAGCCAGTTGTTTTACAGCCCTGCTTTGGAAGACTTCAAAAACATAAAGGCTCTGAAATCAAAGGCTTCCTGTTATAAATTCATTTCTACACCTCAGGTACTTGGTGGGAGGGGGGAAGGATAAAACTAAGATCCACTGAAAAGTGGTTGAAAATGCTCTAAAAATACTCTGCCTGGTCTCAGAGAGCTTCAGGTTTGCCAGGGAGTTTTGGAGGCTGTTTACACACTCAGGCATTAATATTTTGTTGTTTGGAAATCTTTGGTGCCTTAAAAAATATATATATTTAATTTAGATGTTTGTTGACAACTTAGTGCATAAAAAGAAATTTAAAATGCAAAATGGATCTTTACAGTCTGACCCCCTCACCTTAAAGATGGAAAAAACCAGGATCTAGGACTGAGTGGCTGCTTGTGGTTGACACATGGTGACAGGCAGAACAAGGCGGGTGTACAGTTCTCCTTGGAGGTCCCAGAAATAGAAATGGGGCTTATGGGCACCAGAGGACATCCTCTCTGATTTCTTTAAAACAAAAATCCTTATTACAGAAGCAATGTGTATTTAGTTGAGAAAATTCAGAAAACCCCTACGCGTGAAGGAGGAGAGTAGAAATTGCCTGTGACCCTAACACCCACAGACCATCCTTTGGCATTGGCATTGGCCCTCTGCTCCCTTTTCCCAGCCTCAGTTGTCTTTCTGACCATACAGACCTGCATTTGGAGGTTGTAGGTGACACTATGGATGCCCACCACTCTGGGTTTACCTGCAGCTGCAGAGTCTGGTCCCCACCCAACTCAGGCCCAATTCTCTCCACTCCTCTCCTTGGAGGCCCTCTTCTGCCCTTGTAGCTGCAAAGGAGTTTGGGAGAAGGAAATGCCCTTTGCAGCCTCAATGGCAGGGGCAGACATGGAAGACAGGACTTGGGGGTGAATGTTGGCGAGGCGGCCAACAGCATTGGCTGATGAGTTTGGACCTGGGTTCTCAAACGATCCCTGAACCCTGAAGATGGAGTCACTTCTCTGGCTGAGGTGTCCCCCACCCTGGAGCATTCTCTCCCTCATTCATGTTTGGCTGATACCTTCAGATCTCACTCTAAGCTCCTTCAGGAACTAACTGCCCCCCCACCCCCCACTCCCAAGTCTGACACAGCTGCCTTCTCTGCCTTTCCCAGCCCCAATGCCATCTCCTGAGTGGCACTACTGACCCTGCACTGGGATTGTTCTCCCTTCCCTACAAATTGCCAACACTTGCTGCGTTTGATGGGAAGCTAAAGTTAGCCGCCCTGGTGCGGGGGCCGCATTGTGTGGACGTGGTTTGAAGTCGCACTCCCCGCACCAGGTGAGCACTCTCTCGGCCTGCCCCATGTTTGACTCAACGGTGACATGGACACGAAGACAACATCAGGATGCACTCTCACCCTGTAAAATATCAGCGCAAGTTTTTAAACTACTCTCCTTCGTTCCCACGTTCTTGTGTTCAGCAACAGAGATCGTGTTCTGGTGACCGTGCCTTGAGTAAGAGGCGCATGTGGTTACAGGGACTCTCCATCCATGCTAATCTTATCCCTCCCTAAGGGGTGTAGCCTGTACTTACCTGATGCCCAGTCCAGATCAAACCTGAAAACTCCCGTCGCCCTTCCCATTTCCAAAGGGCCAGAGGCTTGGTGTCAGGTCATTGAAACAGCTGTTGGCTGAGCTGAATTTTTCAGTTGTCACTCTCAGGTTTCCTGTCGAGGAGACATGAGCTCCGCGGGTGGACATGTCACATGTCACACTTGCATGGCAGAAAGCCACCCCTGCAGGAGTGTCGTTCCAACTCCACAGGCAGACTCCGATGAGCCCAGAAAATACACGCGGGCACTCACAGGCTTGGCGCGCGAGGGTTTTCACAGTCCTTCTGCATATCTTTCAGGGATTTTGAATAATTAGGGCATTAAACTAACAGTTTGACACATGATCAAAATAAGTAGCACACAAGTGGAGCCCGTTCATGCCAGACTCACAGGCAGCACATACATATGGTTTCAAAATACAGTTGGAGCTGCAGCAAATAAATGGAATTTTGGAATGATTTGCTTTACAGTTCCCTTAAGTAACATTATCTTGTTAAAGACATTAACCTCAGGCCTTTGCTGTTATATATTTGCTTTTATTGTTTTCATCCTGGGAGCAACTTGTAGGAGAGACAGTCGTCAGCGAGAGAGGGGTCAAGGGTCGTGAAAACATTATTTTCAAGGTGGCTGAATGGTTGCCTGGGGAACACTTGCCCATTATGGAAAACAGACATCGCCTTTCAGAACCTCCTTTATAATTTGAAAAAAAAATTTTATGAAATCTCAAACATTAATAACCATTTCATAGTTTTCCCCAACATGAGACAGCCTCAGGGAAATGCCTCCTCTGATATCACTTTTTCTTGGAAGAAAACCACAGACAGGCGTGTTCTCCCAGCAGGGCTAAGACTGTCCCACGGCCATTGCAGGGGATGGGGGGGGGTGCTGTGACTGCAGTGACTGGCCCTAGGCAAGGGCTGCAGCCCCCACTGCCAAAGTCATTGGAAAGTAACCCTTCATTTTCCTGTGGGTTTTTTGGGTGGTATCCCCAGACACAGCACAAGTTTGGGGTTTCAGGCAATCCATGCATAAGGCTCCCAGACCCCTGTTTTCTCATCAGAAAAATGGGGGATTCAGAGAGATTGCAGGGAAGATTCTAGATAATAAGGTAGAGTCACCCGTCATTGAGGGCATCTTCACCTGCAGCTGGTCATTTTGGCTTCTCCAGTTGGGGAATCTCTGGACCTCATTCATTCCCTTCTTGATTTTGGATAAAAATTGACACAGGTATCATTGATGAACATTTGGGGTCTGTGTACCAGGCACTGAAAGATCATACCCATTGTCCTCACCATCCTACAAAGTGGGAGTCATCCCCCCCATAAGAAAGCTGAGAGGTGAGACTACCTACAAAGGACCCCTGGGTGGGCAAGAAGCAGAGACTTGACCACACGTCCATCCCACCCCCACACCTGGGGTGTTTCCACTGTACCACACTGCCTTCCACTTGCTTATTCCAATGAGCTGCCAGCTCTTTGGAAATCCTCTTTATTTGAAGCCTAAATTGTCCGCAAGCCTCAGGGGGACCACGAAGGAAAAGTCCAGGGAGGTGTGGCTGGTTGTGGAACCACTGGTCTGGAAGAGCCACCAGGTCATCGCCAAATCGGGGGACATCCTGATCAATCCCCTCACCTACACGCCACCAGCTATGCGTGAACATTTCACGAGCTCACATCCAGTCATTTCCACACTCCTCCTTGAAATCATCCCCAAAGCTTGAGAGATTTTGTGGTGCTCTGGAGTACAATTCGTTCCCAACTGTGACAGGGCGGGCTCTCTCCCTTCTTTCTCAAGGCCAGCCTCGTGTGGGAATAACTTGGAAGACAAAGTGTGCCACACATGAATCCTAGGGAAGGGCCTCTTTCCAGGAGTCGGAGCAGGATTTAGCTCCCTCGTCCAGCTTCCCCTCCCCTTCCTTCCTTTCCAGGCATCCCAGAGGGCTGGCCCAGCTTCCTAGGTAATTGGAATAGTCCACCTTGGAACATCGTCAGGGTCTTAGTGACCAAAAAAGCCCCTAAGACACCAGAAGCCTAGTTAAGAAAGGTTTTGGAAAGCCTCTTGATTCAGCTCAGATACAACTCTTGGATGTGTCAATTGGTTCAGCTTTTCTGGAAGGTGATTTAGCAATATCTACCCAAATTGCAAGTATGAATAAACAGTGACTTGAATTCCCCACTGTCAGGGATTTATAGAAAGGAAATAATTTAGGGTATGTGCAAAGAGCTTTAACTCTTAGATGTCCGCTGTGGTGCAGTGTGTCTAGCTATCCAACCCTAAGGAACTGAGGAAAGAGGCAGGGACCAAAACCACAGGGGAATTCTGTCCCGTGGAATGGACATACGTGCCTGCCCGATTGTTACAGGAACAATGACGAAAGCTACTTTCAGTTCATCTCTTTATTAGTATGTGTGTATGAGAGAGAGAGAGAGTGTGTGTGTGTGTGTGTGTGTGTGTGTGTGTACGCGAAAGAGAGTTGTGTGTCTCTGTGGATAGAGTACAGATCCTACAATCAGGCTAGCTGAGTTCGCACCACAGTTCTCTCGCTTACCCATGTGACTTGGAACAAGTTATTTCACCTGGGCTCAATAAACTGGGGGTGATAATAATGCAAACTAGAAGACTTGTGTGCGGATAAAAATGAGATAACATATGTAAGACTGTAAGGAAAACAAATGCTAAATAAATGTAGCAAAACATGTTTTAAAAACACATCAAAGGCAGGAATGAAGGACATTTAAATATTGAAAATAGTTGTCTCTGAATGGTGGGATTACCCACAGTCTTTTAGCTTCTTGCTTCTCTGATTTTTCTAATTGTTCTTCGGTTAACACACAACATAGACATGCAGAAACATGAAAGACTTTACCCTTAGGTCCCGGGAGGAATAAACACTCATGTCCCCCTGCTCACACAGGCTCAACAAGCAGCTCTGAGCTCAGCCAGCTGAGACGAGACGGGGGCTGTTAGCAGGGGTGAGGATGGCAGGGGTAAAGGGCAGACCAGTGATGCCTCGAATATGATGTCACAGTGAAGCCACCTGCCCCATGCCTCACACTGGTAAGTGGCAGAGCCCAGGTCAGCCCAGCAGGGAGCCTCCACCCTGTCTTCCCTAAGCCACTGGGCTGCACTGCCCACTGCTAAAGAACTCAGCCTGAGGACTCCCATCTATCTGAGCTGGGTCAGGCTTTGCCACTTCCTAGCTGTGTGACATTGGGCAAATGTCTTGACCTCTCTGAGATTTGGTTTCATTATCTGAAAAATAGGGGAAATAATAACAGCAACCTCATGGGGCTGATGTGAGGATTAACCAATCGGCCAAGCTCAGCGACAGGAAACAAAACAGGAGAGGTCCCTGCCTTCCTGGAGCCTAGACAGCAGCATACAAGGCCAGTGGTAACCACATGACCCACCACATCGTTGTGAGACTCACACTCTCATTGTTGAACCAACAGTAATGAGCGTCTGCCCGGGCCCAGGCGTCATGCCCGGCATCAGGCACGCACCTGCGAACAAGAGGATCATAAATCCCTGCCTCAAGCCGATAGCTTGTGAAGTTTTCTGTCTGCAGGTTATACTTCCATAAGAATTTACTTTAAAAAATCCCTGCCTTTTAAAATGTGAACAGTTTGTGAATGTGCATTAGAGTACATAAGTGTTCATTGCTCTGGTCTTTCCAGTGTGGCTTTAAAATTTTTCAAAGTAGAACATAGGGGAAGGTGTGGGATCTCTGCCTTAATTCTAGGGAGTTGGGGGCGAATCAAATAAATACAAAAAGCAGGTAGGATGTCAATGGGTGGTAAGCGGAGTGGAGTAAAATTAGGCCAGGAAGGGAGATGGAAAGAGCCAGAGAGGTGGTTTGATTTTTAATAGTGTGGTCAGTGTTGGCCCCAGTAAGAAGAGGGCATCTGGGCAAAGGCCTTGGTGTCCTGTCTTGTGCCCCCAGCCCAGTGCTCTGGGACTGACCAGTGGACTGACTCACCCAGGCCCCCTGCCACCTGGCTTCCTGTTGGGTTCAGCCTCTGGGAGGCAGCAGGAAGGGGTCAGAGGCAGAGCAGAGAAGGAGACTGTATAACTCTTCCCAGCCTCAGCAACATGTCTCTGCAGGTGGCTGTGTCCCCCACAATGAGAGTCTGCGGCTCTAGTTCTCAAGAACACTCTCTCTTCCACTGTTCCTGGCACCTGCCTGCAGTTGTTCCTGAGTGTGCCGCCATCCCTTACCCTTCCACCTCTGTTGCTCAAATATTGGGAGTGAATTTCATCTGCTTTGACCATGAATGGAAAAGACCTGGAGCAAGTGAAGGAGCAAACACAAAAAGGCATCTTGGATAAATTATTCATGCACGTGGCAGCTAGGGCAAAGGCCCTGGAGTGAGCACGGACCTGGCACATTTGAGGAGCACTGGGGAGGCAGGTACAGGGAGTGAGGTACATAGAACTCAGAGTGAGTAATGCATAGCTGTTGGGTGTGAGCGGCCGGGGAAGGCTTTGTAGGAGACAAAACTCAGAGAATGAGAGAGATGGAGATGGGAGGCAGGCACTGCAAATCAGGCTGGCCTCAACCAGCTGTCTGCAGGTTGAATAAGGTGGTGCACAGGCTGAGCACTCATTAGCAGAGCTGACACAGCTAAGTGGCAAGGTGGAAGAGCCCACGGGATAGGGCCAGGTAAGGGAGGCCTGGGAGGCCAGGTGGAGTGGTCCAGCCCCAATGCCACAGAGCAGTGACGTGCAGAAGCAGTGTTGCAGAAGGATGGTGGTCGGAGGCTGGGAGCACAGCTGTTGGCCAAACAAGCTGCGAGGGGATGAAGTCAGGAGGAGGGCAGGGGAGGACCCGATTCAGGATGGTTTTTGTGGGTAAAGCTGGGAGAGCATGATGACAGAGTGAGTGAGCCTGAGGTTGGTCAGGAGAAGCAGAGCAGGTCGAGACAGCCTGGTACCTGGGCTCCAGGCAGACAGATTGGGTTTGATTCTTGCCTCTGCCTTTTACTAACTGCCTGACTTCCTGGGGTCGCCTCCTGAATGAGTCTCCCAGGGCTGCCATAACAAAGTACCATGGTTGGGGCTTCAACAACAAAAATGTATTCATGTGGTTCTGGAGGCCAGAAGTCCAAAGCGAATGGGTAAGCAGGGCTGGTTCTTTCTGGAGACTCAGAGGGAAAAAGTGTCCGTGCCTCTCTCCCAGCTGCTGGCAGCTGCCAGTGGTCAGCATCCCTTGGCTTGTAGCTACGTCCCTCCTCTCTCTGCCTCCGCCTTCACCTGGGCTCCCGCGTGTCTCTCTGTGGTTGTGAAGATCAGATGAGCTCAGGCATGGAAGAGGCTTAGCATAGCTAGCGCCCAACTTACACAACACCTTCAACAAGTGACAGCCGTGCGGGTCCTAGATCTTCCCTGCTCTGCTCTCTGAATGGGCGTGCGCCAGCATTTCCACCTACTTCTCAACTTTACACAGGTTGACACTGAGATCTGAACCCACACCCAGCGCAGCGCCTCCGCTGCACAGCTCAGGAGTCCTCCCACCCCTTTTGCCTTTCCCTCCATGGCTGTAGAAGGCAGAGGGAGGAAAAGAGGCTTAGCATACTCCCAGGGGGTAGGGAGGAGTTAGGTGTGGGGGGTGCCGCAGGCTGTGGGGAGAGCACTGCAGACATAAAGCCCTTTCCAGCTTCAGGTTTTCCATTCTTGACCCAGAAGTTCTTTTCCCAGGACATGGAAGAAAGCTGCAGTGCCCAGCAGTGGGCCAGGTAAACCCAGCTCCTGTGGGCTGGCAGGGAACCTGGGCACCATGTGTGACATAGGGTGCATGAGGAAAGTCACCCTGAGTTCAAACATGCCGCTTCAAGTGAATGTCTGGATGGGGCACATCAGGAAGCAGGCTCCAGTGCCCAGCTCCAGCTCATGGAGCCAAGTCTGCAGCGGGCTGGTGGGGAGATACAGACCCTGAGAGGGAAGAAGGTGCTCAAAGGCAGAGTAGGAAGATGGCTAGGTGCCCTCTGACCCCTGCACAGTCTGTTGCTCGGCAATAGACTGTATGGAGAAGAGTGACCACTTCTCCTTATCAGTGACCATGAAGTTGAGGGTGAGGGCTTTCTAAAACAGCAGTTGAGGCAGACAAAGTTCTTCTTAAATGAGAGTTGTTGTTAGTTCCCCGGGTTATTGAAAAAGCTGGAACCAGAACCCAGGTCTCTAGACTCCCCCTACTGCCCTCTTTCTTCCAGGTGCCAGGCCCAAGACACCAGGCCAGTTTATTTACTGCAGCTGAGGATAGTGGTGGGCCAGTGTTCCTGGGCTCACCCTTTCTTCATAAGCATTTAGGCATCCTCTGTGTCCTGTGTGCCTTGCAGGAGGCTGTGCACACAAGGAAGAAATACAGCCCAGCCTGAGGCCTCAATAGGTTTGCTGTCTGGCAACAAGTAAGCTGGGGTGAGGCTATGCTGAGGGTATGCCAAAACAGAGTGGAATAAGTCGGGAGGGCTTCTCAGAGGAAGAGGCATCTGAGTTGAATCTCTTAAGGTACCTAAGAGTCTGCAAGCACAGTGTAGGAGCATGGAGCCTCATGAAGCTAGGAGAATAAAGAGTAACCCCAGGATACTCTGAGACATTTTCCCCATCAGGTTGAAGTACCGTTCTGTGTGGGTCCAACCCAAGGACCTCCTCTTGCACCCAGTGAGTCAAGGCTGCCCAGAGCTGGTTCTGGGCAATGATTGATCACCCTCAATAACAGCTCCTGGGAGATGGTGCAAAGGGCATTGCCCAACTGGCGAAAAGTTAGCGGTATCACAAGCCAGACTAGCAAGGTGCAGGAGTGGGGGTGGAGTGGGGAGGGAAGGTGACACAGTGGCCTAATCGGCAGGGACAGGGAGAGATGCAGTCAGGTCAGAAGACAGACTGGGTTCAGGTCTTACTTCCTGGCAAATGACTTAATTTCTTTGAGCTTCAGTTTCCATCTCTTTAAAATGAAGACAAGATTAGGTACCATGGTGATTGTGAAAATCCAACAAGGCTCTCTACTTCTAGTTGGGAGTATTCTGCGTAATAGAAAAACCCAAATAACAGTATAGCAGTTTCTCTCCCACACAGCAACATGAGCAAGGTGGCCAGCCCTGGCTTCAAGGAGGTCATGTGTGCCCAATTTGCATCACCCCGATGCGCAGGCAGGGGAAGAAGTGCACCCTGAGTGGTGGCTAGTGTTATGGTTACACTTAGAAATACCCGTATTGTGAGTAACAAACCACCCCAAAACTTAGTGGCTTAAAACAACAATATGTATTTAGCTCATAAGTCTATCTTTTGGGCAGGGATCCCAAGAAGGCTTATCTCTGCTTTACCAGGCATCATCCAGGGCAGCTGGACTGGATGCCAAAGGATTCCTGTACAAAATGGTGCAGTGCAGGTCTGGCTGGGGTGATGCTGGCTGTCGCCTGGGAGTTCAGCCCAGCGGGAGGCTGCCAGCCATTGGTTCCTCTCCATATGGATCTCCTAACATGGGCCTCTTGGCCTTCCTCACATGATGGTGTCCGAGTTCCAAGAATGGAGGGCCCAACAGGACCCCACAGAAGCTGTATCTCGTCTTATGGCCGACTCCAGGAAGGCACATAGCTTCACCTCTGCTATAGTCACAGGCCCGCTGAGATCCCAGGTTGGGGGAGAGGTCCTTGCCTACAGGGTAGAACACTGGAAGGAGAATATGTGAAAGGGGAGACTTTGTTGTAATCATCTGGGGAAATATAATCTACCAAATGCCTAATAGAGAATCTGAAAATGAGAGGGGGATGTTCGCACGCACCATAAGATGCCATCCTTCCTTCTTTCTGGCATGGTGTGGTCAAAGCGGGAGGTGCAGATCACTCTCAGCTTCCAAGTCTGTGTCCTGACTTGGGAAATAGAGGACAGAATCGTCCCAGGTGGGTTAAGCCAGACTTACACAAATCATTAATGAGTATGGCCTAGAACTTCCACAAATAATCCCAAGATATTTTAGAGACAAGGTTTGCTGTTTCCAGAATGGGCTATCTTATTCAAAGTAACACACCAAAATCCAGAAATGGAAGACCAGCCTCTGTAAATAAACATTCCTGCGTTGAGTTGCCCATTAAAATTCACCAAGAATGGTATAAAGCAAGAGTTTCCTGCTTTTTTACTCACTATAATCAGAATATATACAGGCCCATTTTTAAAGAAAGAAAGGACACCCAAGGTAATTTTGAAATAAAAACTAGGGGTGGGTAACCAACTAGGGGTCCAAGGCTACCTGCTTTCTCTGCAGAGTGCAGAGAAAGGGGTGCCCCTTGAGTATGGTCTGATCTGATAAGCCCCAGGAAACACCCTCTGCTCTTCCCAGCAGCCTCCCAGCTTAATGAAGCCCTTGTCATCTTGAACTTGGTCATGAGTCAACCTAGGGCTCCATTTCTCCTGATCTCCCTCCATTTGGCCCCCTGGAGCAGGTGTTTGCCGAGCTCAAGGTCTCTCTGCTTACATAACCCTTGTTCCATTTGGAAGGATGAAAAATCTCCCTGGGGTTTATTGTAAACAGGCTTACGTTCGCCCAAACACAAAGAGGAAAGGTCAGATTATTCATGTGCCTCTCTCCCCCCGGCCTGCCTCTCTCCATCCCCCACCAACCACAGACACATCCCCCCCTCACCCTGACATCTGGGCAGCGGTCAGAATCTGTGCCCAACCTCTCCACCAGTCCATCCGGTGCACAGGACCCAGTGATGGGAGCCAGGGCCAACTTGGCAACCCTGATGCATTTAAGGGCCCTGTTTGGGGAACCATTTCCATTGGGCCTCAAAGAGGAGGAAAGAGAGAGTGAGGGTGGGGAGCGGGGGAAGTTCTTGACAAGCAGCCATGAGTAGAGACTTGCTCATGGAAAGAATCTTTTATGACAGAAACAGAGCCAGGGACTCATGGTGAGGGGCCAGCATGTTTCCTGCAGGGGAGGGAAGGGCCTTTTGCTCAACAGGCCACGATGATGCCAGTAATATCCCCGCTCTAACTCAACCATGCACATTGTACATGGGGCGCTTCATACAGGACCTCCTCTGAGAGAGCATTTCCCGGCCCACTTCACAGAGGGGAAGCTGAGGGTAGGGCTCAGCAAGGACGACTAACTAGTCTGAGCTTCACTGGGCTGGGGCGCCTGGGGAACTCACTTCCCAGATAGCCATCAAGGGATTCCTAATTCAACTGGAGGGAGGGGCCAGATGGATGAGCTCAGTCCCCCACCCCATCCTTGTCCTGTGAGTCTTCAGAATTTAGTGTCCATCCTGCCTAGACACACAGAGGGCTCAGGCCACACTCCTAGGCTAAACCAGAGGGACAGTCAATGGGGCCTAGGACCCCCACTTGTATATCCTAAAGACATGGGGCAGACCCGGGGCTAATGCTTGGATACTGGCCCTAGGGGGAGCTGGCCATCATAGGTAGGAGGGTCCAGACAGCTTGCAGGTAGTGTGAGGTCCAGGCCATGAGGATGGCTTAGCGGGCGCAACAGAGGGCAGAGGCAGAATCTCAGGAGGGCTGCAAGCTCTCTCCTCACCTCTGGCGGCTTTGGGCAAATTAACTGATATCCTGAAGCCACAGTGTCCCCACCTATGAAAGGGCTGAGCCAGGGCCATGGGAAGTCCTGCATGGGGAAGGGCAAGATGAAGGCAGGAGGAAGCAGGCAGCTTATTCCTGGGCATTGTACTTTCCCATCGAACCCACATCATTATCACACCAGACCAAGTAGTCACACACCTTGGACTGTCTCAGGTGAGGCAGGTCTCCAATCAGCACCCTGCTGTGAGCACTCCTCTGGGGCCCTGACACATGGTCTATGGAGACCACTGGCACCCACCAGCCTGGATGGGCTCATCTCATGGAGGAGGGATGGGAAGAGGGGTGCTGCCCACAGACTCAAGAGCATACAGGGAGATCATTTGATTCCCTGCTTTGTCTTATTTGTTCTTTTGGGAAGAAGATGGAAAGTGTGAAACTGTCCATGTGAATGCGCAAGCCTTACCCTTTGCCACCTACTCAGACGGAAGCTGGGCAGGCTGCTCACTCTCCCCAACCTTGGTTTCCTATCTGCTAATAAGATTCATGACCCTTCACCTGGACTGAGACAGCCCCTGGTTCAGGTCCGGGCAGCACCCCTCACCCTGCCACTGCCTAGTGACTTGGAAAAGTTACTTGACTCTGCAAGCGTCAGTTTCCCTGTCCGTGTAGTGGGGACAATGGAGACCCCTGCGTCGGGCACATTGAGAGTGGTTTTAAGTGTTTGAGTATTTTCTAAGTTCTGGGTCTTAGAAAATACTCAACTGAGAGAGAGTAACAGCTGCTGTTGTTTCCATGGTGATGATGAGGGTGGTAGCTTGGCCTCACTCTCATTACACAGTGCCCAGGTCCTGAGGTCTGGACTCCAGGCAGACTCAAGCCCATCACAGGACGTGCTCCCTCTTCTCTCTAAAGGAGTGGAGGGTGGCAGTGCTCTCCCCGTCTTCTGTCATCTCAGTGCTGCACAGCCCCCACCTCACCCCTGGCCCCTTCACCCCCACCCGACTCACTTCCTGGGGTGGCTGGTCCCCTTGGAATGTGCCTGGGCTGGGGTCACCTGAGTATTTGCTCATCCTACACAACGGCTTCCATAAACACAGGAAATGTGGTTTTATTCCTCCGGCACGATAGCATGAGACTCTGCTACATGGGACTTGCTCCTTCCAGGAAAAGGCCCTGAGTCCAGTCTCAAAACTGACCCTCCCTGGATTCCACATGTGGTCAGGCCAAAACCTGGCTCACCAGGAGGGAAACTCTCAGGCTTGTGGGATTCTCTAAAAGTGCGGGGGCAACGATGTCACACTCTAAGTTTACTCTAATACAAAGTGATGTACTCTGACTAGTGGTCATGCTCTGGGTAAATGCTTTTTGCACAGATGGATGGATAGATGAGTGGGTGGATGGATGGTGGATGGATGGGTGGATGGGTAGATGTAAGAATGAATGGGTGGGTAAATGGATGAATTAATGATATTATGGAGAAGAAGAAACTTGCTCAGAATCTTTTAATTTTGTTTTGTTTTTGTGCTTGAGGAAATGAAGTTTTAATTCTTGGAGGAGAGAAAGAGGTGGGGGTAGTTGGAGGCACTGGCAGTCCCTGGCAGAGCTGCTGTCCCACCACTCACGTGCACATGTGTTAACGAGAGAGTTAAATCAAGGAAGGCCAGTTGCACTTCTGTAGTGGCCCCACCTCGTTAAAACCTCAACCTTCGGATAAAATGTCAGCCTCAGGGTCGAAGCAATCTGATACTGACAAAAAAAATGAAATAAAACAAAAATTGATGTGTGAGTGGTAGACAGAGGGAGGGACAGAGGAACAAGTACAAGATCAAGCACAGCTAGCGAGGTGTAAGCTGGAGAATCCAGGTGGGGGTGGGTGTATGAGTGATTGCTATACATGTCTTTCAGCTTTTCTCTGCATCTGAACATTTCCATAAAAGAAGTTGGGGAACACAGTGCCCCGCCAACCCCAGGTGGTTCTTTCCCAAAGAGCGAAAGCTGATTTTCCCGCAGGGCCTGTGGACCTGGGTGAGTGGAGCCACTCCTTGACCCTTCACAGCAGCACCCAGGAAGATGCCAACGATGGCACCTGGGGGCAGACTTGTACCTTCCCAGCTGCGGGGCTCCAAGAACCAGCTTTTTGCGAAACCCTGCAGAGGTGACGGCGAGGGAGAAGCATTCAGCCTCTGCCCTCCGCAAGCCTGGTCCTTCACGAGAGTGAGGAGCTGCCACAGCTCTCTCTCCTTCCTTCTTTTTTCTTTTCTCTACCCAAGGACGTGCTTATTGATTTAGGAGAGAGAAGAAAAGACGGGGAGAGAGAGGGAAATATCGATGGGGGGGAAACATCGATCAGTCACTTTTTATATGCACCCCAACCAGGGACCGAATCCACAATGTAGGCATGTGCCCTGACCAGGAATCGAACCCGTGACCTTTCGTTTTACAGGATGATGCTCAGCCAACTGAGCCACACCAGTCAGGGGGTCTCTTTCTTTTTATCTACCTAGAAATTTCTAGATTCTGGTTCTGCCAATCAGGTTACCAATGTCCAGTTGCTTTGCTGTAGGGGGCTGCAAACATGCATTGTTAAAACCTTAAACAGAAGCATTTGGGTTAAATAATTAGACCCCAGAGGTCAAGCCTGATGCCTGTAAAAATTTTTGTTGTTAAAAAATGAATAGAGAAATGGGTAGATGGACAGATACCCAATAAATTAACTCCACAGGCACTTTTCTGGAATGGCTACACATGGCTAAATGTATTTTGTTTAAAACAAACCTATGTGGCACTAGGTTTATGATTCCCGTTGAACAGATGGGGAAACTGAGGCACATTGAGAGTATTTTTAAGTAATGTCCAAGGACTCCCAGCAGGTCTGAGTCAGAGCTTGAACTTGAACCTATGCAGGCTTGCCACACACTTGGTGTGCCTGGTTTGCCCCATATTTGAGGTGAACTCCACTTCTCTTCCTCCTCAGGCTTGTGGCTGAGTCAAGCACACCATCTGGACAAAGCTGCTGTCCAGGTCCAGCCAGAAGCCATGGCCCTAGTGACTTCCATCCCCTCCAGAGCTCAAGTGCCCCACCCTCCCAGCCTACGCTGAGCAAAACTCACCCGTGCCCTACACCAAAGTTCAAGACCCCAGAGGACGACGACAGGTCAGCCCTCCACGTGGCCCGGGTTCAGGGACCCTGGCCCCAGTCAGGCCCGAGGACTCCAGCCACCTTGATGAATGGTGGAGCCAACACAGATGTCAGAGAGGTTTCCCTTCGAAGGCAGTGAGGGCAAGGCTCAAATGTGGGAGGCGAGTCACCATAAAAATCCATAATAATAATAACGCCAGGCATGGACCCACGCCTCTGCCAAGCCAAACATATGGCAGGGTGGGGGCAGGGCTGTTATTGCAGTTTATAGATCTCTCAGGCCGTTTATGAGGCTGGTGGTCTGTATTCTAAGTGGGCAGGATGGTCAACTCTATTACATCTGGGACCATTCCAGACCCTGGTGGTTTGAAGGAAAAACCAACCATGCAGCATAACAGTGCCATGCCCGACATCCCCAGATACAGTTTTCTTCGATGACTCCATAAATCCACCCACTTTTTAGATGGCTGTTGGCCCAAATGCTGTTCTTCAGCTGTGGCCCGGCTGTCCTTCTCTCAGCTGGTCCTGCATTTGCTCCATGCAACAGTTCTTTTAAAGGGGATGGTGGGCTGGTGGTGGTGGGGGGTCTCTGGGCATGGAAAACCCTGCAGCTCAGGCCTTCTCAATCATGGCTGCACATTAGAATCACCCAGAGAGTTCCACAAGCTGGAGATGCCTAAGGTTACTCCCCTAAATTTGGATTCAAATGGTCCAAGGTTGGGCACAGGAAGCAGTATTTTAAAAATAACCCCCTCGCAAGTATTGTAAGGGGGCAGGGGATGGGGAGAACCATGGTTGGTTCTAACTCTTGGGCCTCAGAGTCACCTGGAGGAGGTCAAAGACAAGCATCCCCACCTCCAGCCAGCCTCTGACTCAGTAGGTCTGGGGTGAGACCCGGAAATCCATATCTTTCCAAAGCAGCTTCCTATGTAGGCAGCAGGAAGCAACATTCAGGAAACACTGCTTAATCAGGGTGCCTCTCCCCAGCCTTGGAAGTGTCCCCTGCAAAGAAGGGGGCCACAGTTTCATACCAACTTCCTTGCTCTCACCCTAGCCATCTCTTCCCCACATGTCCCTCCCCACTTATCCTTAGAAGAGTGTTTCCAAGTGAGGTCCCCGACTGCAGCACCAGCATCACCTGGGAACTCATTAGAAATGCCAGTTCTTGGGCCCCACCCCCGACCCACCAGGTCAGAAACCTGGGATGGAAAGCAGTGATCTGGTTCAACAAGCCCTGTGGCATGTCCTGAGCAGGCTCCAGTTGGAGACCGCCTGACTGAGAAGAAGGAGATGAAGATCAAGACCTGGGACTTTTGGAAGACGCATCCCCCACTCTTAGCCATGAGGTCTTGGATAAGATGATCCCTGCTTCTGACCCCATTTCTGTAAGAGAACATTGATTCTTGATCTGTGTACAGCCCTTGGGAACTGGGGCATCTCCTTCGCTAATTTGACTTCAGCCATAAGAAGCTCAAATCCAGGGACTTAGGCAGGGCAAGTTTCGTCATCATTCCCTGAGTTCAGATGGGAAAACCAAGGCTCAAGGAGCAGTTAGGGGACCTGTCCAGACCTACAGAGCTGCGGATGGGTGGTCTTGGCCCACCAGGTCTGGGACACCCTCTCCCACCTTGTGGGGTCAACCCAGGTCATTCTGAAATCCATCACCAGCTTTCCAGGCTCCCCCCACCCCCACCAGCTACACCTCAGCGCTCCCAAGGCTGCAGGGAGAGATGCGAGGGATCCCCTAAAGCCAGCAGCTAAAGGAAATGTCACTTGGAGCCCCTGAGTTGCATCTGGGGAATGGTGGGATAGTGGGGACATTGCCTTCCATGGTTTTCACTATCAAATGACAGCAATGGACCAAACAGGTGTGGGGGCCTCGAAGGAGGTGGGGGTTGATCCTTGGGATGGGGCCCTGGGTACTTCTGGAGAGCAGAAGCGTCCTTTGGTGCCCAACACGGGCTTCATGCTCCCTTGCGGGGACGCTGGCAAAGAGTCACAAAGCTTAACTGGATGTCAAAAACCTTGAAATTAATACCAAAATAATCCTTGATGAACAAGATATAAAATTTCAAGTAAGGACAGAATCTAATACTGAGCTCGCACAACACTGCCTCACTTGCCACACCCTAATCTTGGCCCCTGTTCCTATAAAACTTTATTTACAATAACAGACCAACAGCAGGTAGTAGTTTCCCAGTTTGTTTTTTAATATTATGCTAAAACATTATCTTGATTACCAAGAATTTTGGGGCTCCCTTAAAATTTGCACCCAGTCCTGCCACCGCCCCACCGGCCCAAGTCCTGAGGCGCTGGGCGTCCCACCGGTGCCCACGAGCCCTGCCGCCCCAGCAGCTTCCCTGCCTCTGCTCACGCAAGGAGCCTGTGCGTTCCCAGTGAACATTCCCGAGCACATTGCTGCTGACGGGGCAAAGCCTTTGCCAGGGGCGTTCGCATCAAAGTCTTTTCAACTTTAATGGTGTATGACATTTTGGAGACAAAATATGGTTCGGCTAATCATATTTTAATAGCTCTACCTTTATAAATGGCCCGGCTTGGAGTGTATACAGTAATATTTTAATTTCTTAGCTCTGACGAGCATCATTCTAACCAGGTATTCAGTTTCTCCATTTATAAATTTCGCTCCCAGATGTTGGATGCCAGGGAACTCTACAGAGCAACTATACAAACACGATATTTAATATTGGATGTCAGTTTGGGTGTTCCACTCAATTTCCTGGAAAGAGCTCGAAACTCCTCTTATTTGGGGTGGAATGTCCAATCAGTTTCATACTACGAGACCCTGCCCGGATGGCCATGTAATACCGCATAACTAAGTTCTCTAATTTCTGAAATGCAAATTTGGAGCAGATGTAGGGAAAGTGTGTCATTTATTTCCAAATGCAACAGTTATCAAGCCAAGCAACAAGGAGGCATAGTTAGCAAGGGGCCAAGTTCACGAGCCAGCCCCCCTAAAACAGGAGACTTGCTGGGCGATGTCCCCTGTCCCTGGCAGGAAGACACATGAGGGTGGTGGGCTTGGTGCCTGTTATCAGCTGCTGATGGGGGAGGCTAAACTGGACATGCGGGCCTGGGGCAGGTTTTGCACTTGACTTTGAATTTTAAAAATAATCAGTGATGCCGTGGGCGAGAAGGTAGACAGCACACAGTCCCACCTCTCATTTTAAACATGAGTCCTTTGACGCACAGAGAATGTCTCCGCTTACCCAGTCACCCATTCCAGCTAAAATCCAGGCTCAATGACTCCCTCGTCCATATTGTTGCTAATTTGGGGGACCACGTGGTTCTGTGACACTCAAAGGAGTTTCCGTCCTTGGCAATAAGTTCTCAGTGAATTGGATGTGGACAGTCAGCTAAGGAAGATCCCCTAGTGTGCAGAAGCTACGTGCAGAAACAATGCCACAGACAGCCTGTGCCCCTGGGGACCGGGTGCAGCCTTGGTGGCACGGCCACGGGAGGGACATCTCTGGATTGGAGAACATCTTTCCAGGGGTGTCGCTCATCAACTCATCTGTTTCTCAGTTTCCCTGTTCCCAGAAGGAACGTGTGACATCGGGAGGAGTCCCTCTCACAACGCAAACAAAGTGGAGGGAATCGTGAGTTAAGACACTCCAAGGGGAATCGGGGTAAATTCCTGACA
This sequence comes from Macrotus californicus, assembly GCA_007922815.1. Taxonomy (NCBI): domain Eukaryota; kingdom Metazoa; phylum Chordata; class Mammalia; order Chiroptera; family Phyllostomidae; genus Macrotus; species Macrotus californicus. The sequence goes on along the minus strand of VMDR010000873.1, from coordinate 6,557 downwards.
TCCGTACTGCACACCGCTCTTGGTCCAGGCATGACTGAGGTGGTGCATGACAAGTGGTGCAAAGCAGGCCTTCCTGAGGGACCTAATAAGGACACCTTGGAAGGCAAGAGGTCCCAGGCTAGTGCTAGCTCTTCTGGGAACTTGGGCAACTCCTGCCCCTCTCTGAGCCTTGGTTTCCCCTTCTGTGAAACAAGGAAGTTGGATGCTGTAGCTGGAAGTCCCTTCTTGTAAGGAGATCTCTCTCTCTCTCACCCACCCTGGGTGAGGATGGGGAAAACAAACAAAGGCCCCTCATCATTTTTCTCTCCAGGAAAGTAACCAGGAGAGAAAGGAACGTGAGTCCTTTGCGTGTTTGGCCCCAAGTAGAGCTTAAGGAGTCGCAGCTGCGATGCCATATGGGGGAAGTGTGTGGGTGGTTCTGGCCTTTCCTGCTTCTTTCATTTTTGGTCAGGCCAAGTTCAGGAGCATCCTCCCTCTCCCCCTGCCAGAGTATCAAGTCACCTCCCTCCTTTCTCCCCCAGCTCTTTCTCCCCTTCTTTTCATCTCCCAAGCAGCCTAACCTCTGCTGCAGCAAGCCTCGCTGTGGGAAGCGAACTACTCAAGTCTCCCTGTTGTCTGGGGGGTCTACTGCTAATTGGATTGTAAAAGATGATCCTGCCGCACAGCTGTCTGCAAAGCTGGGCCCCAGTGACACAGGATAAATGCAATGCAGACAGCGGGGTGGGGTTACCTGCTAAAACTCTGTGAAGTTGCAGAGGAGCAGGAGAGAAGCAATGAGGGACCTCACCTGGAGCCCCCTGTCAGCTGCTGAGACCATTCCTTCCCTGCAGACCTCCTCATACCCTCCAGCTCTGGAAAATCTATGACATCAAAGCTGCCAGAGCCTCTTTCCTCCCTCTGGTCAGAACACTGCTCCCTGGGACCTCTCAGCAGCTGAGCCAATGAGGCCCCACCAGAGTTGAGACCCATGTCTGGATCCCACTGCTGGCCGTTCGTTCATTTATTTCCTCATTTGAACATCACTTAAGTACTGAGAATCTCTGACCCTCTGGCTCTAAGCTGAGCACTAGGAATAAACAGATGGCTTGGACAAGACAGTAGCTCTCCTCCCATGTTTGCCATTCTCCTCCATGGTGGTAAAATCCTGGGTTTAGCTGAGGGCTTGACTAGATTTAAATTTTACATTTCCCAGCTTCTCTTGCAGCTAGCCATGGCCATGTGATTATGTTCTGGCCAATCAGATTAAGCAGAGTGTGGCAGACCCTTCCTTTAAACAACAACACAGCTAACTTAAGCCCCTGGCCCTTTCTGCTCAGAGGTCTTCTTTCCGGCTGGCTGGAATGCAGATGTGATGGCTGGAGCTGTAGTGGTCATTTTAAGCAAAGTGCCTTTGGACAAATAAGTTCCATTGGTAAATTAATAAGACAGATGATGTCATGTCCCAGCATCATGTCATGTCATGATGGATGGTATCAAGGAGAGATGCCATGCAAGCCCTGACCTGCATTCCTCTAGACTTAGGTGTGAAAGAGGAAAAAAATGCCTTCCTAAGCAACTATTGCTTTGGATTTCTATTGTTTCTAGCTGAAGATAACACAAACCTGTAATATACTGTTATATATCAGGTAATAGTGCATACCATAATATACACCAGGTAGTGATACTCCATCAGGATCATCCAGCATTGGCTACTCAAAGGGCCTCATGTTCCAGTCTTAGGGACCAGATGAGGCCTTCCTAAGATCATGCATGGCTGTGACCTACAGGGTGTGTTTGCTTGGAGAAGGAAGGTGCCAGGGCATTTCAGGGAAAAGGATGGCCAGAGGAAGCTGAGTGTGGTCTGTTTGGGAAAGCACTGGGTCCTTTAGGGAGGTAGGGACTCCCTGCTCTGAATTTATGAAATGCAAGGATGTTATCCTTGACTCAAAGAGGCTCATTACTTAGAGCAAAATGCAAGATCAGCCTGGCCAGCGTGCCTTGCTTGGTTGGGGTGTGGTCCTGTAAACTGAAAAGTTGCGTGTTTGATCCCTGGTCAGGGTGTGTATAAGAGGCAACCGATTGGTGTTTCTTGCTTGTTGATGTTTCTCTTCCTCCCTTCCCTTCTCCCTAAAATCAATAAGCAGGTCCTTAGGTGAGGATTTTTTTTAAAAAAGCAAGGTCATTTTGTTGCCACAGTTGAAATGTTACCTTCTGATTTTAGAGACCAGTAAAAACCTGATAATAGGCTCATGCAGCAATTCACAATCATTGATCTCAGCCTCCAGGGGTGTCTTCTAGGGTCAGTGCAGGGTTTGATGATTTGTGTTCTTCGGTTCAGACAATCCCCTTCTCTCCTGAATACCAGCAGGTCCCCAAAGTGTGGAGAAAGGGAGGAGCCAAAATGAAGCCACCTCGCTGCCAGCCTCAGTGAAACTGATGGGAGTCCTTGCCCAGACAGCACCATGCCATTGGAGGGGAGGGGTCCATCCTGAAGGACTGGCAGGCCAGCTACAGAGCCAAAGCACCTTCTAGATCCTATGGTCACCCATGTCCACCTATGTCCCAGGACACTCTAAGGCATTCTGGGAATAGAGAGCCTAGAACAGCCTGGAATGTGGACACAGGAAAGAAATTCGAGAGAGGAGAGGCAGAGGTCAGCTGGGCAGTATCGCCAACTTTCCGAGCAGAGAGCACTCTCCAAGAAGTGACCTGTGTCGCAAGATAACCGGTGTGGTCCATTTGTGTGAGCAGGTGCACTCTCCTTCTAAGTCTTTGGTGCATGGTCAACATGAAAAACCCGGGCTGGGTGCTGCCACCACTGGGGCTGAGGCAGGTACAGTTCTCTCTTTCTTACAGATGAGAAACTGTCCCACAGCTACTGAGCATCAGAGTTGCATGCAGCCCATGCTGTCTGACTCCAAAACCCATGCTGTTGCCCACTGTGCCCAAATTCTGCAGGGTTCTGTGCATTTAAAAAGGAGGATGAACCCTGGCCATGTGGCTCAGTTGGTTGGAACATCGTCCCATTACACCAAAAAGGTTGCAGGTTTCAGTCCTGGGCAGGGCACATACCGAGGTTGCAGGTTCGATCCCCGGTCGGGGTGCATATAGGAGGCAACTGATTGATGTTTCTCTCTCTCTCTCCCCCCACTCCTCTCTCTAAAATCAATAAACATATCCTCGGGTGAGAATTTTAAACTAATTTAATTAATACATAAATAATAAAATGATGAAAATAGCCAGGGTATATTGAACACCAAGTGTTTGCTGGACCACTAACCCTCAGGACCAATGTGCAACTGTGGTCTCTGAAACCCTTGTGGATCTGTGGAATGCATGAAACATGGTGGCAGGTCAGTTCCTACATGAGAAGTGGCCCCAGTGAGTGTCTGACAGAAATCTGTGGTCCAGGTTGGCTGCGTGATACTGCCCAGCACCTGGGTACCAATCCATCCAGTGGCATCATCAGCTGCTGGCATGCTTTTGTCACTCAGACAGAATGGGAGCTACTCTGCATTTAGAACTTTACTAGTGTTGTCTCCTTCCCCATCACATGTTCCGGTTATTGCTGAACAACAAAGTTCAATATGCACGAGACTATTATAGAAGGTTGGAAGATGCTTAAAGAAATCCCTAGGAGTCAACGCCATCACCCCATTTTGCTGCCTCCTGAAGTCACGCAGAGCAGCAGATGGTGACTGAGTGTCTTCGAGGTTCCCCTATGCAGGGGATACCAAGGGGACTCAAGATGACCGCTGCTCTCCTTCCCTGGCCAGAGGGCAGCCAGCCACATCCAAAGACCCACTCAAAGCAACAAGCAAGCTGTCGGCAGGACCTCCATGGACCACCACCCAAGACACTGTCAAAAAGCAGGAATGTGTGGCTGAGCTCGGGCTGCCTCAAATGCATTTTCCTCTTGTGGATTATTAAATTATATGCATATTTAAGCGAAAACCATGATCTCCTCCTGGTTTCAAAGAACACATTTAGGAGAAGGAGTCCCATGTTGCTGTCATTTAAAACTAAAAATCACATCATTTGTAGCGTTCAGGTTGTTTCTTTGGCAGAAGTACACAATGTGATGTGACAATCATTCCTCCACCATTTGTGTTTTAGATGTACTTGTATGTTTATTTGGCTTTTGACTGTTCTTTTTGCTTAAAACTCAGGCTCACATGTCCAATCTCAAAGGGTAGGCTAATCCCAGCTGAGACGCGAATTTGGCAAACGTTCCAGTTAGTCTCACATCACCAAATGGCTTCCATGTTGGGAGGGAGGGCGATTCCCAATTTTATACTTTGCAAAAGATAGCTTTCCGCTGCATCTCCCATATTGTTAGGAACAAACTCTTTTTTTATTTGCGAAAAGCACACACACATAACCCTGCCCTTTTATGGGAAAACTAGTTGGGCTCTGTGCATATTATTCCACATGAAAGCAGTTCTGTTTTCATTTGTGGCTGCCTGATTACAAAGACAAGATCTTTAATTAAAATTGGTTTAGTTATGTGTATTTCTTTCAAAGAAAACCATTGAAATAGCATTTGTGACTCATTACCTTCTTAACAGGGATGTTACCCTATTTGTCTCCTTATTTCTCCCATTTGGATCTAGATGGTGACCTTGAATGACAGGAATGTGCCAACAAGGAGCCTGGTCTGTGCCCTGAAGTTGGCTTTCTGGTCCTGTGACTTTGACCTGGGGAGCAGGTTTTGGTCTGACCATATTTCGAGGGCATGTAAACCACCAGGTCTCCACTGAGTTCAGGGGGACAGAGCTGGAGCTCTTGCAGACCACTGGCATCTTTTGGGAGGGCGCTGAGCTGCTGCAAAAGGGAATGCCCCCACTCAGCTTGGCTGGAAAGCGAGGGAAGCAGGGGCTGGTATTTTCATTATCCCCACATGCCCAGGGTGGATCTGGGCTCGCATGGCTTTCGGGAACTGTTTCCAACCGAGGAACAAGATTGCCTAGATCCGAAAGGCTGTCTAACATGTTAGCAAAATTAGTGCTTAGCAATATTTTTGAGAATTCTGTGGTTTGGGCATTTTGTGTTTTTTCCCCTGCCAAAACAAGCTTGCTAACTTCTTTGCTTCTCTGTTTGCTGCAAAGGAAAGCAAAGAGACTCCAAATCATTTGCACATTTCCTGTTGACAGCGTCCTGCGCTAGTACTGTCCTGGAGGCACATGAACAGGAGGCGAGTCTCCAATTTGGCTTTTAATAACAGGGTGACCCTGGCCCCCCCCACTCATCTCCTCGGTGTTTCCCACCTGATCCCAGCGGCAGCTGCTCCTCCACCCCTCCTCTCCCATGGAAGTAATGCATTTAAAAGTTGTACCGGGCGAACTTGAATCTGACTTTTCTAAGTGTGCACTATGTCTTCCAGTTCCTCCTCTCCACCTAGCCATATTCCCTTCCCATTCCTTGGTCACATAATGAATGTTGACAACGGCTAATATTCAATGAGCACATACTTTGTCAAAATGCTCTGCATTCTCTGATCGAGGTAAAGTCCTCACAATAACCAGGAGCCAGATTGCTGGAATTGAATTCTAGCTTTGCTGGGCTGTGTGACTTTAGGCAAGTTACTTATAATCTCTCTGTGCCTCAGAAAGACTTACCTACTAGGGAAATAACGTGACTGACCTCATAATGTCGCCAAGTAAATGGGATTAAATATGCAATGCTCTTAGGAGGATTGAATGCATAAGAAGCACCCCCTCAATGCCTAATTACTATCCCAAGTGTCCTAAAGCAGAGTCATTGCCAAAGGCACCCAGTAAATTAGTGGCAGAGCTGGGAGCCCAGGCTTTTGACACGACTACAGTGCTATCTGCAGAAAGCTTAGCTACCAGGTGCCATCACCATTTTCTGTGCATTCACGTGAAAGTGCCCCTACACAAACACTGTTCATTGGTTGCTGGGGGGTATCTGCATGCAAGGGTGGCAAATACTGAGCCTCCTGAAGGGCAAAACCCACGCTATCTGTGCAAGGAGGTAAATGTTAACTGAGAAGTGTTTATGGTCACTCCCTGCCCCACCTTCTAAAAGATAGAAGAGCTTTGTTTGCCTGGTTAGTTCCTGGGCTGGTGTGTGGACAGTGGGTAAGGGGGAAAGGGAAATGGAGACTCTGGACAGAGAGAGGCAGCATGGTGTGACAGCGGATGGGTATAGCCAGCCAGTGTGCCTGCGGCGGGGGAGGGCGGACATAAACTGCACTGGAATACCACACAGCTGTCAAAAGGAACCTGGTCAGGCACTCACAGGAAAGCAGTGCAAAGATATTGTTACGGGGAAAAGTCAAATTGCAAAAGAATATATACAATATGCTGACTTCTGGGCAAGGGGAATAATACCACATATATTTGCATTCTCTTTTATGTGCATAAAGAAACTCTGAGAGAATAAAGCGGTTTTCTATCAAGGGAGCAGGGGATGAGGTGCTGATAACTAAACAGAGATGAGAGTAAGAGAGATATATGTTATCTCCATACATATATACTGTGTAAATGTGCATATAATGTAAAAGTGTTCACAGTATATGTTACATATATTTACATAAACAGTATGTAGGTATATAT